>JAZHYW010000254.1:0-35722 GCA_037355805.1 Ixodes ricinus
GTGGATGCATTTCACACGGGCTCTGCGATTTTTCGTCGATTTCCGTAGCTTTTCGAAGTTTTCACCCCAGATTTTCGGTGAATCGAGCGGTGGAGTACGCAAGGACCACGGAGGCACAAAATATTGGGCAAGTGGACCACTTCTTCGCCATTTTTCAGCTTTTCGAGATCCGCATCGCATGTGGAGCATCTAAGCCTAACGGGCGCCTCACCGCGCTAAGCCTACTGAGTCGACTGAGTCCGCGGCGGCCCTACCCGGGGTCAATCGGCGCTCGCCGTCGAAGAATTTAAACATGGAGGTCACTGTTGAGGGTGAGCTCATCCGACCCGAGGAGCTGGAAGTGCCAAACCAATGGTTTACCAGCCGAAAATCGAAGATTGTCCCGTTGGAAAGTATTACGCGGGAAAGTGACCAAAGCCGCGCCCCGACAAAGGCAATGGGTAGAAAGATGGCGCTGAAGTCCATAGAGCGCAGGCAGATGCGCATGCCGACGGAGGCGACGAAGATCGTGCTCAGGCCGCGCGGAGGCCTGACGAAGCTGATCCAATATGGGACGGCCCACCTGGGCGACGTCATCAAAGCCGCAGCCGGGATCGATCCCAAGGAAGAGGGCGATGATATATTCTCGCCGAACTTGAAACAACAGTCCATTCTCGTCGGGACCACGTGCGAGAAGCGAAAGCTTAAGTACGCCTGCATCAAGCAGATAATGCTCGACGGGGAGTGTGTCGAAACCTCTGCCTACGTGGCCACCCCGGAGGATTGTGGCAAGGGGGTGATATACGACATCCCACTCTTCTACACGATAGAAGACATCAAGACCAGACTCGACCGCCGCGACAACCCTAAGATTCTGGGAGTCAGAAGATTGGGCAAGGAGTCGAAGGCCGTGATGCTACTGTTCGAAGAGAACACGGTACCAAGATGGATCCTTTTTGGAGGCGTCCCATTGAGATGCCAACTATATAAGAAGAAATTTGAGATCTGCACCGCCTGCGGACGCCTGGGTCATCGGGACGACGTCTGCCCCGACCCGAAGAACGTCAGGTGCCGCGGGTGCGGTCTCGAAAGGCCACCGAAGGACCACAGCTGCGAGCCCAAGTGTCAACTGTGCGGCAAAGGGCATATACTGGGCGACAAGAAATGCCGGGAGATTTTCCGGACACCCTACGTCGTCAAGAAGAAGCAGTGGGAGCGGAAACAACGTCAGACCGACTCATCGGAACGCCAGAGCCGACCGAGAGAGCTGAAGCTGGAGAAGGGCTACAAGGTCCGAGACGAGTCCTTCCCAAGATTGGATACAAGGAATCCGGTGGAACCCAGAGGCCGATCCGGCTCCCGGGCCAACTCCAGGGGAAGAAGCCAGTCCAGGGGGCGTTCCAGCTCCAGAGGCCTGGCCAACCCACGAAAACGAGGTTGGAGCCAGGAGCGTAAGGGCGTGAGCTTCGCAAAGGCGGTCACCCAGGATAAGGAAGATAAAAGAGCTGACGAGATTGATCAGTTAAAGAAAATGGTTGAAAAATTAAGCGGGATTGTGGAATCCCAGAAGGTAGAGATTCAAAATTTAAAAAAAAAACCAGGGGCCACCGACCCCTCCCCCGCCTCAGCCACGGCCCGTGGCCCCGGAGCCGCCGTCAAGCGAGGGCAAAATGGTTACCGAGGCGACCCTCCCACCCCCGCTGAAGCGCAAATTTCAGGACGCGGACCCTGGTCAGACGTTGGAAGGTAGAATGATGAAACTGGAAAACACATTAGACGAGTTCATTATTAACATGAATACCCAAGTTCCGGCCATTCTGGGCGCTATCCAGAAGCAGGCAGAGGCTATTCAGAAACAAGCTGAAGAGTCTCAAACATTGCGTACCGAGTTGGTTGCCAATAATATTTGGCAGCAAAATATCGAGCACGTTGTTTCAAAATTGCAAAATAGCCAGTCGTGCTGAGAACCAAATTTGGCAGTGGAACTGTCGTGGCTTCCGCCGTAAGCGACCGATTCTGCAGCGATATCTTCCGCTACTGACCATCACGCCACTCGCGATTGCGCTTCAGGAGACAGGGGGACCCGCGAAAATGTCAGGATATCAGGCGTTTCATAGCGACCGGGGCGAAAAATCGACAGTCACGACACTTGTGAAACGAAACATCGCGGTGATAGAACACGAGCTCGATTTGCGGGAGATCGAGAACGTCTTCGTCGAAATTTTAACGGGCAAAAAAACGGAACCCAGCCTCTTTTTGTTGAATATATACAGCTCGCCTAAACAAAGAAAGGTTAGGTTCAGAGCCCTGCTCCGCAAAACTCTCAAAATTAGCGGCAACCGGCCTCTAGTGGTTGTGGGGGATTTCAACGCGCATCATCAGGCCTGGGGGTACTCTCATCAGTGCCCAAAAGGTAGACAATTGTGGGAGGACATGCAAGACCAGGGGCTTTCGTTACACACTGACCCTGATAGCCCCACGCGAGTGGGCAACAGCGTTAGTGTGGATACGTCTCCAGATCTCACCCTCTCCAAGAACGTCCGCGGCCTCGAATGGCACAATTCAGAGCTAAATTTTGGGAGCGACCACTACATACTGGTATCCCTCCTCAAAGAAGGCCTTAAAACGCGCAGGGCACGCGCGCCAGCCACCGTCGAATGGGACCAGTTTAGAACAATCAGATCCAACCAGGAAGGGAAGCCCATTGGCGACATCGGGGAATGGGCGGAACAGCTAAAATCGAACGTCGGGGAGGTTACCAAAACCTTAGAAGGTGAAGACGCCCCCGAGATTGCCGATAGCCGCCTCCTGCATATGTGGGAGGCTAAGCAAAGCATGGAAAGACGTCTAAGGACACAAAAATGGAACCGCACCCTCCGGAGAAGGTTAGCGCGACACAACAAGGAAATTGAGGATTACTCCTTTAAATTATGTGAACAAAATTGGGGCAACAAATGCGACCAGATGGAAGGCGAGATGAACCTCGCTAGAACGTGGGGTATGCTCCGCCATTTGCTCGACCCGGAAAATTCGAAAACCCAATCGGGAATCAGACTCGCCAAAGCTCGACAGGCTTTTGACGGCGGCGACGACGATTTCATGCAGAAACTAATAGAAAACTACGTAGGTGAGACCCATCAAACTCCCCTTCCAGACTATGATGGTGCGCACAACGAGGCGCTTGATGCCCCCATCACTGAAGCGGAAGTTAGAGCGGAATTAGTTAGGCTCCGCACAAAGTCTGCCCCGGGTCCTGACGGGATTACAAATAAAATGCTCAGGAACTTGGATGATACCTCGATAGGTTACCTAACGGAGTACATGCAGGAATGCTGGGACAAAGGCGAGCTGCCGCAGCAATGGAAATCGGCAAACGTCATCTTAATACCCAAGCCGGGCAAGCCTCCACAGCTCGGGAATCTCCGGCCCATATCGCTTACCTCGTGCATAGGAAAGCTAATGGAGCATGTCATCCAGACGAGATTAATCGAATACCTGGAAAAGCAGGACCTCTTGCCGCACACAATGATCGGGTTCCGCCCTCATCTGTGCACGCAGGATATTATGCTTCAGATTAAACACGACATTGTCGACTCGCGGTCTAAGGATGCGAAGGTGATCCTAGGGCTAGACCTGACGAAAGCCTTCGACAACGTAAAGCACGAGTCGATACTTACCGGACTTAGCAATCTAAATGTGGGCACTAAAACTTTCAATTACGTGCGAAACTTCCTTTCCGGCAGGACGGCCTGCGTAAAATTCCAATCTATTGAATCTTCCATTCTTGAGCTGGGCAGCAGGGGCACGCCCCAGGGCTCGGTGTTGTCCCCCTTCTCTTTAACGTGGCCATGTGCGCGCTCCCCGGGCAGTTGGAACGCATTGAGGGGCTACAATTCAGCCTCTACGCAGATGACATTACCTTATGGGTCAACCAGGGTAGTGACTCGGAAATTGAGCAAAGGCTCCAGGCGGCGACCGACACAATCGTGAGGTACGCGGCCGAGCGAGGATTGGCTTGTTCGCCACAAAAATCGGAACTATTCGTCTACAACCCTAAGCATCTCCGGTGTAAGGCACCGTCGGATATTCTAATTCAGGTAGCGGGAGCAGAGGGTCCCAAAAGTAGAACAGATACGAATTCTCGGCCTAGTTCTCCAGTCTCACGGCCACAACGGAGAGACTCTAAAGCGATTGGAGAGCCACGTGATGCAGACACTGAGCCTCATCAGGCGGGTTGCGAGCAAAGGGCGAGGATTAAAAGAAAAGAATTTAATGAGGCTGGTACAAGCTTTCATATTCAGCAGAGTTAGCTACTCTACGCCTTATCTCGACATAAAGTCGGCAGAAAAGATGAAAATTGACGGATTAATACGTAGATGCGTCAAGCGCGCGCTGGGCCTGCCCACGTGCACATCCACGGAGCGACTTTTGGCGCTCGGGATGCACAACACGTGGGTGGAACTGGCGGAAGCGGTGCGCACATCTCAGATTGAGAGATTGTGCGCCACAAAAACGGGCAGGACTATCCTGGCTAAAGTAGGAATCAATCCGCACAGGGGCCCAATCCTAAAGGCAGAAATTAAGGAGGGAATCAGAAGCTGGCTAATCATCCCCCCTTTACCTAAGAATATGCATCCCGAGCATAATAAGATCAGAAGAGAGAAGAGAGCAGAGGCCATTAGTCTCCGGTATAGGGAGCTGCCCTCGGAGCAGGTAGCGTATGTGGACGCCGCTTGTGGCCACGACGGACGAGCGGTAGCCGCGGTAGTCGATGGCCGCGGAAATGCCGTTACGGCAGTCTCCTTAAGGACGCGCTCCGCTGCAGTGGCGGAGGAAGTTGCGGTAGCATTGGCTTGCGTCGGCACGGAAGCAAATTTCATCATAAGCGACAGTAAAACTGCCATCCAAAATTTTAGTGCAGGCAGAATCTCGCCTGCGGCGGCGAAGATTCTCGATCAGCGACAAATTGCGAGGAAAATTACGTTGATCTGGACACCGGCACATGCCTCCGTCCCCGGCAACGAGGCGGCTCACGAGCTAGCTCGAGGTTTATACCACCGGGCTGGTGAGGACCCCCTCTGGCAAGGGAGCGGTGAACGCATGGTAAAATATGGGGAAATTACTCAACATTACAGATTGGAACGTAGGCTGGTACCCCCACCAGACCCGTCATTAAATAATACGCAGGCAGTCGCGTGGAGACGACTCCAAACATACACGTACCCACACCCAATCCCGGTGAACCATATGTTCCCGGATATAAGATCAGACGAGTGTACACACTGCGGGTTGAGAGGGTCCCTCGACCATATAATCTGGGAATGCTCAAACTCTCCTGGGAGGGCGCTAAATATCGCTTCTAAAGAATCCTGGGAGACCCTGTTGCGCAGTTCGGACCCTGAGCTCCAGCTCCGCCTCGTCCGACTGGCTGAAGAGGCCGCCGGGACACAAGACCTCCTGGCCAGCATCTAAAGCGGTGCCTCCTGCCTCCCCGGCCTGGTGCCGAGGGGGAGGGAGAATGCCAATTCTGTCGGACAATAAATGCACGGCCACCGTTTTTGCACAGTTTGTTTCATTAATCACCGGCTGAGTCGACCTCTAAAAAAAATAGACATAACTTCTTTTCTGAAACGACATTCGCATGCCAGCTTTACCCTGTACAGTTTTGTTGAAATACCCACGCTATGGGTGTAAATAAGCCGCCCTATCGCTCAATATAATTGGAGGACTTTTTTAGAGCATAGGATATTTTTTAAGGGTCCTTTTAATCTCAAATATTTGTATATCTATCCATCCGTACTTACGCGCATTTCCTCTCACATTCAGCATGAATATAGACGTCACGTGAGCTCACAATATCCCGTGACACAACGACTTCAAACTGTGACGTCAATTTCCCCGCTCGATTTAGTGAGGAACTAGATGTCACATGGCATTACATCACGCGACGTCAGATCACGAGACACCATGACGTCCCGGTGTCAAGTCCTGGGCTATGTTCCAAATCTTACCCAAATAACCTGTCTCCTACGTCAGCGGGTGACATCGCTAATAATCCATCATAAGCCGGGATAATCCACTGGGTACTGCGCGAATATGCTTCGTCTTGGGCAACGGCAAAAAAAACATAGCAGCGATGGCGCAAAATAGCAGACGCTCTCTTGATCATAGAGAAAGCACTCGAAGAGACGATATTATTAACCACTACGAAGTTTTTCTTGAGAGTGACGACGCGGTGTTTTCTGAGGGGGCTCCACCAGCTTCTTTTGCTTACCTTCATTTTGGGCTACATATAGGTATCCAAATTACTTACTCCTTTCAGTTAGACATCAAACATTTGTTTTTAATCAGCGCTATCGCTGTAAGTCTAGTTCAGGTGCCCTAAACGCATATGTTCCACGCATCGTAATTTGAACTGGTTCCGTTTTTGTGAAATTGCTGCCACACTGTGAAAGCCCCTGCCACATGTAGGGGCTTTCTCAACAGTGAGAGGTAACAATTACGTTCGTTCCTACGCAAATATGATTACAAAATCACAAAGAGAACTTCCAAACCGCTATAGGCGATTTGTTAGACAGGGAAATGGGGGAGGGGGGGATTGTTGACTGATCATCTACATGAAATCTTCGTAGCCTTCACTGCTTTACAAGCGTTATCCTCTCATTACACACACTCTGGAGAAAGAAGAAAAAACTTCTACAACATCTACTGCGTTCGAACATTTTCAGCCTCGAACGTAAGAATACGGAGTTCACTCCAACGCCGAGGACGAGGATGCGGAGAAGCTCCTGTTTACGCTCGCACTCTGATAATAGGGAGTTTTAGTAGACCGTGTTTCCCCTCCACTAGCCCTCCGCTACGAAGAAACCGCCACTGCGCCTGCGCGCCGATGGCCTTGGCTGTAGAGTTCCGGGTAGCGGACGGGCTTAGCGGAGGGGAAACACGGTCTACTAAAACTCCCTAATAATAAAATTTTCCGCCCCCCCCCCCCAAAACAGAGTTCTGGATCCGCCCCTGCGTGAAACATACAAACGCAATAACGCATTTTTTGCTACCACACCGACGAACTACACACAAGCCGCAAAATATCGCTTTGGGATTGAAAAAAAAAATAGTTTCGTGACTTTCTAACGTTTTGTTCGCGCTTCTAGGAATGCTGTGCTGTCATAAAGAATATCTGAACCGCTTTTCAGTCTGTTATTGTTTGACATTTCTTCAGTTCAGTTTCGATTAGTTTAGTATTCCGGTTCAGTTTCGGTCCAGTTTCAGATTCAGTTCCGGTTCAGTTTAAGTTCACTTCCGGTTAATTTCCAAGTAGGCGGACACGATTTCTTCGTTATTATTTATTACTTGAATCATCGGCCACCTACACAGAGGCCAAGGCAACTACAACACAGTGTAAGATAGCACCACCTCCTGAACAAACAATAGGATATGACAACTCTTAGAATATAAAAGCTTATAGAAAATAACAAAACTACTCAATGTGGCAATAAAGCATAACACTGAACAAACAATAGAATATAACAAAGAAGCCATAGCAGACAATGTATTACCAGACAAAAATGTGGGCAACTTAAGCCGGCGGTGCACTCGCATGGCTCACGATCTGAAACTTAAAATAGAACACTTAGCGTTTTCTTTTTTTTTAAGAAAAGATGAGGACAAAGTTTGGCGATTAGGGTCGTCGAAGGTCGTATAGATCGTGGATGATACAGATGCAATTTCTTCCAACAAACATCTTCGTTGAAGACTCAAGAGTTGCCTTTGCGCAGAAGGAAAACGTTTCGTTTTGGTTCACTCCCGGTTCACCTAAAAATGACGGTTTGAATCAGTTCTTCCGTTCGATCCGGTACCGGACTGACACACTGATGGCCACAGTCTCAGGACCGCTATTAAAAGAGCTTTATTTTTCTGTAAAATCATTAGTTTCATTATTAGGCGACTCAGAAAACAGTTTCAGACATCGCTTCCGCGGTTTATTTTAGAACTGAACGCATTGTACGTCACGTTTGTACGCTTGATTCTGGGCAGGGCATGGGGCACTCCCTATGCATACAGTTTCGTAGTCAGGCGACAAAAACGCACAAAACTTATGTGTGAATTTCTCAAAATGTGTTGCCTTTTAGTAAATCGTATACAACAGTTGCGTCGCTAATAATGAGTCCAAGTTAACACAGGTCATCAGGACAATATTGGCAATAACTTGGAAAAAAGGGGCCATCATTGGCCCATTGTGTCCTCTCTGTAACCAATATTGGAAATGTCTTGAAAAAATATGGTCATGATTGGCCCACTTTATCCTCTCTATTAATAATATTGGAAAACCATTGGAATACCACTGGATAAAATGAAAACCACTTTCAACGGGATGCCAGTGAGCTTCCAATGTCGCCCAATATTGGGCGGTCATTGGCATCCTAATAAATAAATTGAATACCACTTCCAATTAAGTATCAATGGGATTGCAATGTTTTATTTTGACCAGTAATTAGCACCCCGTTAGATAAATTGGAAACCACTCTCCACAGACTTATGATGAGCTTCCCCAATTTTGTCAAATTTGAGGCAGTCATTAGCACCCCATTAGATAAAAAGGAATACCATATCAAATGAAGAGCTAATGGGCTTCCAATGTTGTCAAATACTTGGCAGTCATTGGCACCCCATTGGATAAATTGTGTACTACTTCCAATAAAGTCCCACTGGGCTTCCAATGTTGTCCAATATTGTGCTGTCATTGGCACCCCATTAAATAAATTCTACACCATTTCAAATAAAGTGCCAATTAGCTTCCAATAATGCCCAATGTTTGGTAGTCATTGGCACCCCACTGGACAAACTGGAATTCTTTTCTAATTAAGTGGCAATGGGCTTCCAATGTTGGCAAATATTTGGCTGTCTTGGGCACCACGTTGGATAAATTGGACACCAGTTCAAATAAAGTGCCACTTAGCTTCCAATGATGTCCAATATTGGGCAGTCGTTGGCACCCCACTGGATAAATTTAAAAACACTTCCAATAAAGTGCCAACGAGCTTCCAATGTTGTCAAATATTGAGAAGTCATTGGTACCCATAGGGATAAATTGGATACCACTTCCCATGGAGTGCAAATGTGCTTCCGATGTTGTACAATAATGGGTCGTTATTGGTACCCCACTGGATAAATTGGATACGAATGTTTCCAATGTTGGACGATATCGGAGAGTCACTGGCATTCCTTTCAATAAATTGAATCCCATTTCCAATCAAGTTGGTATTGCTTTATAATCTCGCTCCCTTTTGGGGAGTAATTTACATTCATTTTGAGAAACCAGATACCACATTTAATAACCTTTCAAATGATATTTCTATATCTACAAGAGTGGCAATTCACCGTATGTATTGAATCACTGTTTTTTAATTACCGTAAAATGTTGAATTATACTACAATTTACTTTGGTAACTTTAATCGCTTATTGGAATATATTTTTAAGGTTGCACAATAATAAGAATTCACAGTATAACCGGGAACTCGGTGTCTTAATTGTTTTCCAATATTCGCGACATCCGAAATTGTTTGTTCAACACTTCGGTTTATTGCTTTGTCAATATCAGGCCAATTAAAATGCTGCATTGACGTTTCCACCAAACATCCTCGAATCTCTACCTCAGGTGTCAACCTATTTGCTCTAACTTACGACAAAATTAGGTAAGACGTTCTGTACACCATCATATTTTGTGCGAGAATTGTGTTCTATACGTAAAATTAGCTGCGCCGTGAGTAGATCTGGAACCCCACTCTTCACCGCAAGGCTCACGCGGATGTGACTTGCGAGTTGTCATGGATCTCCAAAATCCACACAAACAGCGTAATACTCCTCATTTTTATATCCCAATGGGCATGAGCTAGTTCATGTTTTGTTTTCAATTTTAGCTGCGACTGCGCGCTTTCTCGACCGTGGGCGGATCAGCGATTTTTCAAATGCTACGACAGTGCGCCTTCCACCGCGCTTTTGGGGGCGTGTGCGACAAAGTGTCATCAAAGGCAGAAAGTTCGTGCTCAAGGTGGAGCATATTTTCTGCTTCGTAACCTTCCGTGGCATTTCAGAAGTGAAGACTGCGCATGCACAGCTTTGGTGGGCGCTCAAGATGTGCAACCGCGCGTGCGCCTAAAGCTTTGACTACATAGCCACGGAAAGCTGCCCGCAAGCACATAGCTTCACAGTGCTGAAGCCCCGCATTGCTGCAAGAGCACGTGCCTTCAAACTTTTAATTGCAGTATGATTTATAAAACTATTGATTAGAAACCTTATTCGCACATTGTATTTCAATAGCCTACTGGTCGTGACAATTATTTATATCTAATGTCTGTCAATCCCAATAATTACATACATTGCAAATTGTTTTAATTAAACGCACGCTATCACATAATGAACTATTTTGTAAATAAAATCACAAATATTGTACATCGCGTTTTACCCCTTCAAAGTACCGGCTCTTGATGAGAAAATGATAAATAAACATATTATAAATAAAGGGCAAACGCCAACCAATCCCTAAAAGAAGGTAGCGGTCCCGAAGTCGGCACCGAAACGTTGGGACCCTACCTTTTTTAGGGATTGTTTGGCGTTTGCCCTTTATTTATAACGTTTAACCCAACCAGGCAGACGTCTGCCGAAATGTTCACCTTCAAGAATAAATATATTATAAATGCGCAAATCAAGCTAAATAGATAGGTATAACTTACAGCTTCCTATACTCCGTTTTACCTTACCATGTACCGCCAGGGACGTTACAAGCCCTGCTAGCTAATCCAGCACTCCACGTGTGCCACTTGACTCCACGCTCTGCGCGTCGCACCGCCCAACCAGCGTGTCACGTGTCGCTCTCCGAGCCATAGACTGGCTCCGGTCGCTTCTACCGTCCGCTGCGATACATCGGAAGGTCAAACGAAGTATAGCGATATCCTCAAATAAAAAAGTAAATAAAATTCTTGCCCAATTATGTGAAAAACACGAGTCTTTGGTTTGTAATAAGCGAGCCCGAGTAATTTGATGACTCCAGCGCGTATCCCACACGTCTACCGCTGGTCAGAAGCAGCGACTCCACCTCATTGTCCTCCTGTCCGCTCGCACACGACGAAGAAAACTTCGGCTACGCGTGCCAGCATTCATTTTGTCCGCACGCGCGTCCCCCCATTTCGAGGCCCGGCTCCCGATCTGGTTCGGTGCTCACTAATGGGCACCCGTAGTCAAGGCCGTCCGCCAGGAAAGGCATTCCCGCTCGTTGAACACACGCTTAGTTTTGTCGAGTAACACGTTTTACGAGGTAGTCATACGCGGGGAATTCAGCTAAGCCAACAAAGAAAACAAAGAAACGTTCCGCATCGCCAGCGACAGCACACCCGCCTGGCAAATAATGTCGGCGGTCTAATGACGACCATACACGACACAATTTCTCGGACAAACAAACAAAAAACGGGTTACATATGCCTCGACCATATAAATACCGAAAGCACCGTTGCCTCGGTGACATCTTGACGAATTGAGCACAGCTGTCAACACTTGCCGGCGGTGAGTGATATTAATTAATATTAATATTAATTGGTATTAGTATCATTAATGAATATTTAATCGCCATTGGTTTCGCTGTTTTACCTGCTGTTCATTGCTTCCTGAAAACAGCTTAGCAGAACATACCGACTCTCGGAAAACTTTGATTTTGGCGACATTTAATATCGCGCAATGTTTCAAAGAGCAAATCGATTCCTCTCTAATTTAGTCTGACAAAGACCGTGCTCGAAACCACGTGAAGATAAAAACCATCCTGACGTTTTCTTCTTTTTTTTCTTCGTTTTCGTCTCTTTTTTTTTACTGTTTTATTGTTATAATTATCTAAATCACGAATTAGAAATATAATAATATTTTGTCTTGAAAATGTATCTCAATAAACAATATCTAACTGACAACACAAATTGTTCCAGAATATTCAGAAATACTATTGTAATAGCGACCAAGCGACAGGCTCGCAAGTACCTTCAGTTTAATTATAAATCTTAGTAATAAAGGTTCCGATGATCAAGTATAGTCAAGATTGCCGCCATAATGCCTCCGTCATTAGACAGGCGATTTGAAATAAATTGTTCATATCACACACAAGAGTTACAGCTTCAGGGCACTGCATGTGAGGGAAACGTATAATTCAATAACAGCACCCGTAGGAGAGTGTGTACCTTCTTTCTGAAGTGTCCCACTCCCATCAGCGTAAACAAACCACCCCTTGTTTTGCGGAAGCTTTGCATTATGTAATGTGTACCCAGGAGGACGGATAAGGGAATGCAAAAGGCCACCTCGGCTCAAAACACGGATGATACTTTTTGCTTCAAGAAGAGCGAGCGCGCAAGAAAGCAAGTGAATAACTAACATGGCTGAATATGAGACAAGGAAGAAAATAGGAACAACACACGGTTTTTGTCTTCCCTCTTTTTACTTGTCTTCCTGTTTCTTCACTGTCTCAGATCCAGTGTGTGCCTCGCCTTTATTCGACCGTAGCGCGTCTCCATCTCCTCCAGCTTGAAGCAACGAAACGTGATCCATTGGCAGGTTTTACAAAACGACCACAGAACGTGGCCAAAAGACACCGAAGATAGAGAAAACATGTCATGTTGTCGGAAGCGGCACGTCTTCTTCAAGGTCCAGCTTGAGTTCGTGCGAAGAGAGTGAGCGAACCATACGTGTGGGCGGTTTCGGCTTACAGCACCCCGGTCAGTTTCAACTTTCACCCAGTGTTGGATACTCGGCAAGGGTGCTTATGATACGGCGTGTGCACCCAAACACCTCTGATTGAATAACATTTTTATTTCGGTGCATCCATGACACAGTAAGGGAAACACCCAAAGACAAGACGATGTGTTGAAGTGGTTTGCATACCTGATCGGTAATCAGAAGATCCGGAGTTTAAATCCCACCGCCGCAAAGATTTTGTCTTCCGGCGGTTTCGCAATGTCTATTCCGTTCGAATAGTAAGTTGCGTTCATCTGAATATCTCGATTACGAAACAATACGAAATACCTAATTCCTCATGTTGACAAGTTGTACTCAAGTTCTTTACACTAAAAAAGATTAAGTAAAGTATAAAAAACTTTGAAAGTGCTTAAGTTGAACTCAAGTTACTTTCAGGGAAAAATATCTTGAGTAACGTACAATTACTTTGACATGCAATTCAATTCCCTGCTAAGCAACTTCCACATTCCCGTATGTATACAATATAAAACGGCAAACATATGTATACAAACCCTAAGAGGTTGTACTTTATAAAGTCACCGCTGAAATACACATCTTATAGCAGTTTTATAATGCACACGTTAGATGGTACATCTAACAACCGTAGTCACTTACCAAGGAGTTCAAGTTAAATTTAGAAAGCGCACAAGAATGAGTCAATAACACGAATTCCCAGAACTTTAGTAGGCTTGGCACCTGCTGCACCTTGCTAAAGTTAGCTTCAATATTTTTCTTTTTATTATAAACGTACAAAAGCAACACAACACCGCGGCATTATAGCAGGTGCAGCCTAATAATAATAATAATAATATTAATAATAATATGATTATTAAAATAACTCATTTGTGCAGCAAGAATAGCAACGATTCATTAAAGGCTGTTAATTAACACAAACAGATGAAGTTGAAAATATTCAAGGTAAACACTAAAGGTTGACATTCTGGCCCTTACATGTTCAAATATAAAAAGTAACAAAAACGTGCGTCTTTTCTTTTTTGTTTTTGGTTCCAAGCAAATTGTCAAAACGATTACCTTTTCTTTTTTCTCTTCTTTTTTTTTTTTTTTTGCTTCGTAGCTTAGAGATTGTATTCGGTGAATTGCTTCAGCGTCGTTCAGACATCGCGTTTATGCTGTCCCTTATTTTCCCGCAGTCCCCGGGTTCTTCGTAATCATGTTCAATTCACGCCAGATCGTTTGCGCACTTATTTTTTGTGGTCGTCTTAATGTCTGATAATCGCTAAGCTCGTAAATCATTCCGGAAAAAGATCCTTTTAAAGGTTGTCAAGTGTATTATAAAGATTGAGCAGCAAATACTGAAAATTTTAAGAAAAATCTTAACATACTCTTAATTTACGCCCACTGAAACGCACGGCGAAAAGGCCCAAGTACGCAACTGATGTCGCCACACCACCGTCTCCGTCTGAAGCCAGCTACAGCCACGCCATCTTTCGAATGTCGCCTGCTATCTACCCGGAAACACTGGCTTGAGCTCTAAGCTATAGCTCGGAGCCCCAGCTATCGCTTAATTATCACTTCATTCTCACCCCTTTTGTGTCAGCATAGAAATAAATTGAGATTCAACAATGAGAAGACTGCAAACAATTCTCACTACGGTGCAGTCGCACACATTTGAACGCCACATCTTGAAGACGCCATGAACATATTGTGTGGTGGCAAAAAACTAAATAGACATTAAGAAGTGACGACCGGCACTTCTTCATTCTAATATTTCTCAAAAACCAGTGCGGTCCCAACTCGGGCTGTAAAATTTCATTCAACACTAAACAGTATGAGTAAATGCATAATAAAATTCCAAGACTGGGAACAAACAAAAAAAAACGGGCAAGCACACACAGCCGTCTCAAAGGTGTGGGTAAAATATGAACAAGTGCAGTGGTCGTGGTCATGCTAACTATGTGGCGAAGTGTACAATAGTAACTTGTATGTTGCACGCAAGGGATTTGCGTTGTTATTCGCAACTCCTCCCTCTGTTCGCCCTCTCGTGGACGAACGAAGAACCAGAGGAGCGGGAACGGCGGCGGAGACGGATGTTGTTACCGCATTGTTCTAGGTGGCGTGTTCGTGCATCAAGCAATTTTAGGGGAAAAAACGAGTGCGTTAAAGGATAACTCTGGTAGGTTTTTTTTCTATTTTAGGGTTACGGGTGTTTTTAGTGAAGGGAGTGTTCCTGAATTGCGAGGTGTCACTTCTTCTTCAATGCCCTGCGTAGTTTTTCGAAAATTCACCTCAAAGTTTGTTTTTGTTTTTTGGGGGGTCTACGGTGAAACCGTAACTACCGGCTTGAGCATGATGGCAACCCTTGTGATCAGCTGCATGGCCATCGTGTGACTCGAAGTTCGCATAGCGGTACCGCAAAACCTACGACTGGCCTAGTCGCACGAGCAGTTCCGTTCAGTCAGGTAAGATGCTACGGCTGGTTTACTGGTTTGCTCTGCAGATATCAAAAATCTGCAGCAAACAATATTGCACATTCATAAAGCTGTAGGCCGAAAAGCAAGTTTGCCACAAAAAAAAACGTAGGCTCAGAACGAGCCCTCACTCATCTTCTGAGGTGAACTACAATCTTGGTGGTGTGCAACGCACGTTGGAGAAGCGCAGTGGATAATCGTAAGCTCGCGCTGAGCAGGAACGGACTAAGCTATGGCCTGCAGTGAATGCCACCTTTGACCCCACGACACACTTGAGTAAGCAAGGAGTCAATAACGTTTGTGCGCGATCGCCAAATAGCACTCATAAACAACGGCCGCATAAACATAACATAACAAGCAGAAATCATCCGCTGGGACGGCTGAAAATGCGGCAGAAAAACACGGCGAAAGAAGTGGCAGTGCGAACAAGAAACTTCGTTAAAAACGGAGGTGACATCAGGGCGCAAGGTTGCTTGACGAACAGCCAACCCGCTGAATGCCCGCTGAGAAGCTGGTGGGAGCATTTTTAATATCGGGTTTAGAGTGGTTCTCGGTTTTCCATTAGTGTAATATTTTGGCCGTGCTCGTATTTAGTCTCCGTAAATCGATTTCAGTCATTTACTTCGATTCAACATTTGACTGGAGTTACCCTTTAATAGAGTATTATGTTTTGTGTGTTCCGCTTCGCAATTTTAACAATCAACAAGCCGATTTTTTCAACATGTCGTCACAGCTGTGGCATGCTCCTGCCTTAACTGCTTCGTTTTTGTAGCCAAAAAAAAGTTTTTAACACACTGAGATCTAAGCAGGTTAACTGTTTTCATGTGCCAGAGGAAAGCTCTTCTAACGTGATGCCGGCACCACGATCGCATTCAGAATGTCAAATAAAAAGTAGAAGATTGGATTAAAAAGGCTTCATTTTATATTTAGTTTACAAACAAAGTTGCTGGCTCGAGCCTGATGTCATTATCTAGCATTTGATCTGCCCGAGCTCTCGGGGAAATGAGAAGCTAGATGAAGCCGCGCGTTCGAGTCAGTAGTTCTCATAGTGTTCCACATCGTTAGAACAGGCAAAATGGAATAGACCGATCTCGCCAAGCGTTCCACGCATGCGTGACGCCGCCATAACTGTACTTCGTAGGAGGCAGACGCCAGTTCACGAGATAGCTCATGCCGCCTCGTGCTCTGCTCGCACAGACCTCCAGCAGGGTTATCGCGCGTGCAGAAAGACTACAGCTCCCACGATGCTAGGCGGCAGCGGTGGCGTACTCAAACTAGCTGGTGAGATCGGTTTTAGAGACATTTACGTGATCGTTGAAGTTGGTGTAACTATGCTACATTATTTTAGACGCTCGCGGTGTGTGTATTTCAAATCTATGTGGTAATTACCAACTACACTCCTGGGGATATATTTGTGTATCGGGGCAACACGACCAAGTTTCAAGTCTATCGGAACTAAAGTTATGCTCAAGGATTCGCAAGAGTATGCGTAAAAATGCGTACAGTCTAAGAAAAATAGATTTTAAAATACAAAAGGAAGCATTAACGGGACCAGTATGTATCCATTCATTCAATTCATTCAGGTTGCCTTATCCATGTTACCTCAACGGTAATGGGCGTCATCTCACCAGTTAAACTGAGCGCATCGAAAGTAATGTCACACCGTGTAACTAATTAATCACGGGATGGCAAAAATCATTCAAAAGCTTGGCTTTTGCATTATCATTCTGACCTAAGAAATCTCAACGTAAAACTGTTATTTATTGTAATAATTGTAAACCGTCCCGGACAATCCGTTCATACAGTACCGTTTGCTTACGTTGTGTTATGTTACTCGATCTCGCGTCTCTACTTACCTTGAGTTACAACCGCGTGTCACCGAGACATCCGTGCTTTGTGTAAAGCGTGGCAACCAATTCAAAGTGTAGCTTCGCGCGCAACATAGAAATCACAGATATCCTGACGATTCTCGGACATACCATGACTAACTTAAGAAAATGTAAACAAACGCTCCAGTTTCCATGGGCATCTACACTCTTGAGTTGCGCGCTAAAGGTGAATACTCTCCAAAAGACTAGAATTAACTGTCCTGCTTAGGGCATATTATAAAATCACTGGATCCTGGTGAAGTAGTGGAGCTGCCTTTCCCGCCTACTGGAAGGAGACAGACACTAACATACGGACAACCAACACCTAGCATAATGACTGACTGAGCAAAAAGGCAATAGCGATTTCCCTTTTGATCCTTTTATATAATCGTTGCATTTAAAGGGTTTTTCTAAATCATCTACTCCAAGATCCCGATGACACCTCAGCGTACAAAGAGCGTTTCTTGCCAATATCGGCCTCTTTGGGACTGCATATGCTATGAACCTGTCTATTTGGCTAATCTTCCAGATCTTTTACAGCGATTTTGTCCTTCGTGAGTATTTTAAGACACGAAAATTATTTTTCAATGCCGCCAAAGATCGACGCCGCATGACGGATGCTGTGCGAGGATGTTCGCTTGTTTCGCCGGTGGTGGGGGTAACTTAATCAACTTCAGATTAGGGGCGTGCGAATATGGGTTTAATAATAATTGGGGTTGTGTGGATATTTATACAGCGAGTCGTTGGTCAGCCTTTTAAAGTGGCGACGAGTCACTCGCTGTAGAGGAGCAATCTAGCCAGTGCGGTACAACCGCTAGCCTGGGGTCTTTAACGTGCACCACGCAGTAGTGATACACGACCGCACGCCGGTACGATGCTCATCCAGATCGAAACGGGCAGGGGTGGGGATGGAACCCAGGGTCCCTGGGTTCTGCAGCGCGAGCTTTCGCTCCACGTGCTCCGAGCTGGTGTGCGCTAGCCCACTCGGCCACC
This sequence comes from Ixodes ricinus, assembly GCA_037355805.1. Classification (NCBI taxonomy): domain Eukaryota; kingdom Metazoa; phylum Arthropoda; class Arachnida; order Ixodida; family Ixodidae; genus Ixodes; species Ixodes ricinus. Next base: position 18,036 of record JAZHYW010000254.1, read on the forward strand.
GATCCCCCCAATATGGGTTTGAATGGAATAGCGCTGCGTCATTCATAGCCTTCACAACGCTAGGAGCAATCAAGACCTACCGGCCCTCTTTGCAGCGTCGTTGCTGGGATGGACGCTGCGCTATTTGGTTCGAACCACTATTCTCACACCTCTACTTTATATGTATTTATAAAACAACCTCTCACCGCGAATTTCTGTTGGCCAACCAGACTGGAGAGGTTAGGGAGAAACTGGTCATTCCATGGACCGAAATGGTGGCCATACCACCACTGGGGTGCCCGTTTTTTACCTCTGGGTTGTGAGATCAGAGTATCTGTCGTCCCGGTCCCAACGCTCTATTTTCTTTTCTTTTCTTTTTTAGAGCGCAGTTCTTAGGCGCCCGTTTCCGGCTTGAGCGGCGTCACCGCCACCGTCGCCATAGCCGTCAGGGTAACCGCGCGTTGGATTATGGGACGTTTTTTCATAATGCAACGCGCAGCTTCATGAGTGATGTCATGACGTGTCCCATAATGCAACAGTGACGTTTCCCATAATGCAATGCGCGGCTTCATGAGTGACGTCACGACGTTTCCCATCATGCAACGCGCGTTGCATTATAAGTTGCACGAGTGACGCCGACGCCGCTCAACCCGCGAACGGGTGCCTAAGAGCTGCGCTCTAAAAGTACAACTAAAAAGTGCGTAGGGTTTATTTAAGTTGTAATAGCATTCAGATGAAGGAAACGCAGTTTGTTACTAATGCACAGTTTGTTACTAATCCTGTGCATGTTCTTCGTTCCATAACTCCATGTTTCGTTGTTGTCGGTTTTGATTGTTTGATTTGGCATATATTAGCATCCTTTTGGTGTTTTCTCAAGTTGATTCATTCTGTGCGCTTCATAGCCTTGCCTACATGCGTAAATACGTGCCCTTTAATTGCGGTCTGCAGCTTCAACACGTGTTATACTTGTCCATTGGGCTATTTTAGCGCAGTGTTCAACGCCATGAATTTCAAAGAAACACGCTCTAACTGACTTATATTTTTGTACATCCAATTGTACAACGTTCCAAACTTCTTGTTCTGTCACAACGCTAAGCAAAATTTGCTCTGATAATCAAGCGTGAAGAGAAAACGCATTTGCGTTTTCCCATAGGAATGCAATACCGGAAGTCAAATTTAGTCTATTTGCTGTCTGCTTCAAAATGAAACACCACACTAGCGCCACCTGAACCTCTAGCATTTATTGTAATAACTCCATGACCTAGACATCAATTCAGTTTCTCAGCTACATTTTGTAGGAAAATTAATGCCACTTGACCTAACGTCACGGGACATAAAGACCAAATCAGTTTTCCCGCTAAATTTATCGAAAAAATTGACGTCACGTGACCTATACACCCTGAGGAAAATTACGTCACGTGACCAATACCTCAACTCAGTTTCCGCTCTAAACTTAGCTGGAAGATAGACGTCTTGTGGGCAAAACATCAATTCAGCTTCCCCACTAAATTTAGCGGGAGAAAGCGACGTCACCTGGCCTGACGTCGCGTGCCCATGCAACCTTTCAGTTTGTCCGCTAAATTTAGGGGAAATATACGTGACGTGACATACCGATTCTCCATAATGCATTTCATGTCTTATGGGACTTTAAAAGTAAAGGTCGCTGCCAATTTTCTGTTTTTAATATATAATGCACGAAATATTGTTCAGTGCTGACGAGATGGTGCTGAAGAAGTTTGTCGATCCTCATTATACTGTAAACAATATAATGTTTGCGCGGACGTAATTTTTGCGACTTGAAAAAACCTTTACCTCTCCCAATCGCAAAATTCTGCATGTGCTCGCGAAATATTTCCGAATACTACCCTTCCAAAATATCGAACCCACAAAAGTAAGCTCGTTTACGATACATCCATCGATCCGTTAATGCTGACACGAGGGAATCGTTTATGAACACGAGTTTTTCGAGAGCTTCAGCTGCTATGCAAACTGTGTTTTAGGAGCTGTCGTTTACGTGCGGTAATCAAAAGGCATTGCCGACATACATTCTCCATTAAAGGAAGCTGTTATTAAAGGAATGGGAATGCGGTACTCTGACACAGTATTCAGTGACACTAATCTTGAGCTAAGGATGCATGCAGAGAGGCTCGTGCCTCCATGGCTTCATTGTTTTCGTGTACCTATTTTATAAACGATAAAATGACACGTGTTCACTAGAATGCGTTGGCTGTGGAGAGAAAAGCCTACAATTACTTGTTTGATTTTGCGCTATGTAACGAATTATACGAGTACAATGAGTATAATCTTGACCTAGCGTGGACATTTATGGTATTTCCACTAGCTACAGGCTCGCTTCAACACCTTTTGAAGTAACGCGTTAGATATTTACTTTAATCAAACGTTGTCGAGGCTCGCGGTCTCTCACGTAAATGTCAAGTTCTTTAAAAACGAATTCAGATGACGTTCTCCCAAGAGATCGACCTCGAACTCATTTCCGACCTGATGAACGGTCAGTTGGATGTAGGTGATTTTATGCTCGAGTTATTGCTCAAGTTGCGAACAAGGAAAAAGAAGATGCGCCCATGTGGTAATGGGCTGGCGGCAGAAGCGTCCGTTGATTGAGTCCGTGCCAACCTATGAGGTTGCCTGGGTGGGCGCAGCAATAGCTGTGCAGCCCTGGGCCAAACCAGCCAAAATTCATCTGGTCCAGGTAAAGGTGTCTCGTCACGGCAATGTCGCTATCATTCGTGTGGCTTTGGATGCTCGTAGTGGCAGCTAGGACTTCTCGTTAACTGCAGTTGCTGCCACCAGCCATGGCTGCCCTTAGCGGAACGGACAGGGCGACACTGTCCTACTACCTGGCACTCCCTCAGCCCAAGGACCGGATCCAGTGCACCTACGTCTGGATCGACGGCAGCGGAGAGGCCTTACGCTGCAAGACGCGCACACTGGACTCTGAACCGACAAACCCTAAGGGTGCGTATTTATGATCGTCCCCAACAGACGTGGAGAACATGCACGGACTAGGTAGGAAATATTCACAGATTCAGGCGTACGTTTCGGCTCGTTTCTTAGTTCCGGGTAAAATGCTTCATTGTAGATTCCTTGCGTATCCAGAGCCGTAAGAAACCTAGACTTTACTCAGATGAAGCTGCGTTTAGGTTCTTGTATGTTTTCTTTTAATTTCTGGCTGAGTCAAGGCCGAAGTTGAGGTTTAGCAGGAGAATGAGTGCCCTTCAAAAAAACGCCACCGCTGCGACTTCATCAGTTATGCAGCAGTCATGGAGACTATTCACTGGCGGGCGTAGGTTCCTGGCTGCTGAGAGCGAGCTGACGAGAGCTGCTACAATGCATTTTGCTATTTTTGCAACGTGCATTCCACACCATCAACACTGCCAGCCTTAGCAGCCTAAAAGTGTGAGCTCGTTCTGAACATGCACCGTGAAGAGCTCACTCAAATACGGCATTCGGTTAATGTCCTCTAAATGCAAGATGTTGCTATCCTCCTGGCTCTAGAAGTATTCTAGAATCTGCAACACGTTCGTTTTATCCCGAATGGTGGACAAAAATGCAGATCACCGGCCGGTGAAACATAGAAAGACATTCGAGCATTTCTTTCTGTATTGTTGCACCTCTATATGCTATTTATTTGTGTACGAATATGAACTTGAAAAGGAGCTTCCTGGAAGCCTCAGAGCGGCAGCTGACGTTTCACTAAGACACTTATCCTTGGAGAAGCTGTGTCTCCAGTGAAACCGGTTTGTCGCATTCAGTAAGCTCTTTCTTTAATGAAAACCGCAGTTTTCATTAATGCACGAAAATATTGACTGTTTGGGAGGTTCATAATGGAGACGCAATAAAAGTCGTACAGTCCTTCAATTTTCTTCTGGGTGCATCGTAGATTTTTAATACAATCCAAAATTATGACCTTTTGACAGTGATGAGCGCATTTTGAGGCAATTGTAAAATTAAAAGTACTTAGAAGACAAAAGCGACAAAACGAATGGAAGTACGTACTAGAGACGTCTCCTGTCTTAATTTCAATACCCTGGCGGGACGACGAAAGGTCGCGGTATTTGCGTATTTGTGTACATAATTTTGACAGGAAATTTCTCGCTAGATTTATTTTCAATGGGCCCAACAAGATGGCGACACCAGCACCAAATGCCCCAATCCAGATCATTTGTTGATGCTGCTATTTCCACGAATTTGCGCATATGGTGACTCGCTGCAGACGTCCTGTGCCTGACACCGCCGAGATCAGTTTTGCCGCTTTGCCGGGTAATGGTCTGTGTGAGATTTCTGTCTTCTGCACCACACACACAAAAAGAAATAGAACCGATGAGAGGCGACGGATGCATGACGTAGGGATGCAATGGCAATGTGCAATGTATCTCCGTCGCGAGACGCGCTTTCACTTTCAACTGCAGAGTGACAACGGCCAATTTCACAACCAATGCAGCCAATCCAGTGATAAGAACGTGCCACGTGACATCGCAATCCGCGAGTCCCTAGGTCAGAGCAAAGGGTCAGGCGCCTTCAGTAAAGCCCCTTGATGTGGAAGTGGCATCAAGTCATCAAATACGCCAATGCGCGAGCCTTGTGCATCGTGCAAGCCTCGTGCGACACTTGCAAGCAAATGGCGGCGCGCCACTAAAATGAGCGGCTATGGTGCGGCTCCTGAAAGGAAATCGCGGCGCTGCTCTCGCACGTGTTTTCGTGGTACGTGTCTCCCGCGTTCGCCAACAATAGTTGTCGGTACTTGTTTTTTTTTTTTAATGTAATTTACATATTTTTATTTTGTGGAAATAACCATTTAATTCCACTGAGGAACATGCTAAGCATCATCGACAACCCCTGAATAAAAATATTTTTAGAAAGATATAGGACAGGGGCAGAATTTTACGGCGTTCTGAAAAAAACGATCAGTTTGGACGCGTTTCTAGATTTCGATTCCTAATCGGGGCGCATATTTGAGCCCGCGGTCCTGGTCCCCGGTGGTAGCGGCGCGAAGCCACCGCCTCGCCTTTCTCGTGGGATGGACGGAAGTATGGCCAAGGTATGGCGCACGTGTGTTGCGCGTCTCGGCCACTGGGGAGCAGGATCGTGGCCGTAGATATGCGCTCCGATAAGAAACCGAAACCTGGAAACGCGTCCAAATTGAGCGTTTCTACCGAACGCCGTAAAGTGCTGCACCTGCTTTATATTCTAAAAATAGTTAGTTAGTTGTTTCCGATGATACTTAGCAAGTTTCTCAGCGAAACCATATGTTTATTTTCACTAGTTAAAACAGTAATTAGTACATTAGTGCGATCCTTGACGTCTGCCAACGCAGGTAGCTTTCCCCGCAGAGCTTCTTTTTATCTCAAGCAGCTTATTTTTAGGGTTTTTAAAGCCTTTGCAGAAACACCCTATACATTAATTGTGAAGGAAAGGGGAGAGAGTGATTATTGAATTTATTGCACCGCAGACATTTGCGAGCTGAAATGACGCGCTTCGTCGCTGCCACAACTCGGAACTAGCAGGGGCGTTAATTCATCAAGTGGGCGGCGTCTATCCAGTTAAGCGAATTCGAGACTAACAGTTCAAAAAGGGCTGGTCAAGAATTGATTCCACCGAAAACCAGTGGACGGGATGGTCTAATCAATTTTTCGCCATCTTTGCTTTTCTTTTCCTTAACTTAATGCAATAAAATCAATAATCACTCTCTCCCCTCTTCGCTCACAATATTACTACGGCTGCACTTCTCAATCTTACCTTACTCCCCATATATATATAGATCAATATATAATATATAGATTTCCCGCGTTGCCTGTCCGGTGGTATACCTGTCCGGTGCGCACGACAGGCAGCGCCGGAGTGGCTCGGTGGCTCTGCGGTCGATCGCCGGGCGAAGAAGCCGATGTTGTAGATAGGCATACTTCCTTGGCATGGTTGGTTGAAGAGAATGGGCAATAAATCAATAAAATCTCACAGATTTGTCGAACAATTGGTACCGACCAGTTCCGCTCGATGTGCTGTTCCCGGTACATAGCATAAGTTTTTATGATCTGGAGGAAAGAGATTTTAGAGTTGAGACTTTAAAGTGCGGAAAGTTGCATAGACACGTTCCCACCAGTCGAGTGCCAGCCACGAATACTAAAAATGGAGATACACCTTGAAATTTTCGAAATGACACACTGAAATACACATTCGGTCAATGTTTGATATCTCGTTATGTTCAGGCGCCGTTTTTTCCGGCTGATTACGGAGAAAGCTCCTAGCTGTATTCATGAATCGCGATATACCCCTTTAATTATATTATGCATACTTTTTGTATTTCTTTCGAGCTCCTATGTGTTTGCTAGTAGAATGTTATTGGAGCACTCCTCTTCGATTTTTGTTCTTGGAATCCCTTTCCAGCAACAAAACTCGATGAGGAGTGCTCCAATTACATTCTACTAGCAAACACATCGGAGCACGAAAGAAATACAAAAACTATGCATAATACATGGTCTGGCACATCAAACGAAAAAGTTTAGTACAAATGTTTGTTTGTTTGTTTGTTTGTTTGTTTGTTTGTTTGTTTGTTTGTTTGTTTGTTTGTTTGTTTGTTTGTTTGTTATTCCCAGTAACAATTACATGCCTTTCCGGTGGTACATCACAACAAATACAAAACATCAAACAATCTAAAAGTACGTGTACATGCATAAAAGTACTGACCGAGGTAAACATTTCATGAACATTCGGGCATCACTAGTAGTAATAAATTTATTAAAAGTTAACAGCGTTACATGGGTGGCTGTGCAGAGCTTCCGATCTGGAATTTCGACGGCTCGAGCACGGGCCAGGCGGACGGCTCCAACTCCGACGTCCACCTGTACCCTGTGGCACTGTTCCGGGATCCTTTCCTCGGTGACCCCAACAAGCTGGTCCTCTGCGAGACGTACAAGCACGACCACACCCCACACGGTACGGGGCCCTTAATAGACTTTTTCCACAATTCACTGCCATACAGTGATTCCAAAATCAGAACAACTTTTCTCATGCTCATGGCGGTAAAATGTGTTTCATCGGGCCCTGTCAATTTTGTCAGACTGGAACGTGTTCTTTACCATACATGTTTTTCTCGATTCGTTCCTCTTTTGATGGTGGCAAGGGAACTGCCGTTCTGACTTGGCCAAAGCAACTGATAAAACTTATCATGTCAAGGAGACTGAGGGTCCAGTGTGTTTTCAGGGGTTAACTAAGCACGAGTTCGAATTGGACGCAATTCAGCGTCGCGCTCTGCTAACAACACAAATGGCCAGGATTTCTGTTCTTCGCTTCGGTGCATGTCTTCAACTTATTCCTTCGTCAACCACCCGAAGGCCGCCACTAGCATGCGACAGATACACTCAGATGAAGATGATGATAGTGATCAAAGTTGCCAGACTAAATTTTGAAAAGGCGTTATACTCGGTTTCGGGTTAAGAAACGCAGAACAAGCTCCTCCCGAAATCCCTCCACTGTTTTCCTTGTTGTTGTTGCTGTTGTTGTTTTTGCAGAGCGAACGCTGTAAAGGAGGCGAGTGGAGAGTAGGAAATTATCAATCATAGCGAGCAGAGGGGTTCTTGGGAGGGGCCTCTCGTGCTTTTCTTATTACAGACTATCTCACTGAACCGATGGGTCGACGCAGAGTCTAACAAGCGGCATGCCTGCAAGGAGGCCATGGACCGGGTGAAGGAACTCAAGCCCTGGTTCGGTATCGAGCAGGAGTACACGCTGCTGGACATAGACGGGCGTCCGTACCGGTGGCCCAAGCAGGGCTTCCCGGGACCCCAAGGGCCCTACTACTGTGGCGTAGGGCCGGACCGCGCCTTTGGCCGAGAAGTAGTCGAGGCCCACTACAGGGCCTGCCTCTTCGCCGGCGTGCGAGTTGCCGGAACCAACGCCGAAGTCATGCCTGCGCAATGGGAGTTTCAGGCGCGTATTTCTCTTCATGTTCCCTGCTTTTAGAACCGATGCATTCATTTCCCGAGCCTCGGACACGGTTATGAAATAACCTCCTGAATACATGGCTCGGATTCACGTCATATCAGCGGCCATGTAGGTGGCCTCGATAAATTGAACGCCTCTCCCGTTCAGCCTGCCCGACCGGCCCGACGCGACCTGTTCCCAGCCGCCATATTTGTCTGGGGTGGTGAGTGAAGCTCGAGAAGGTGTGCTCTGTGATCCGCCAATCGACTTCCACAGATCTTTCTCTTTAAAGGCGAAGCTCCCTTAGATGGCTAGTCTGGCCATGTCCATGTCCGTCCGTCCATCTGTCTGGCGTCCGTCCATCTGTCTGGCGTCCAGTGCTCGTGCTCCTGCTCGTGAGCTCACGTGCTCGTGTAGGGCAAAAAAAAAAGATAAAAAAATATAAAAAAAACGATGGAAAAATTTGATGAAAAATTATGTTTGCGCAGTCGACAGGATTCGAACCTGTGCGGGGAGACCCCAATGTATTTCTAGTCCATCGCCTTAACCACTCGGCCAGGACTGCGGGACGAGTAGGGGGCTCTGAGATGTGGTAGTAACTCAAGAGCTGGGGATGTCATGGATGAAACGTTGCATGTAGCCGCTCAACGTCTATACAGGAGAGGGCGCTGCGGTCAAATACGTATATAATCGCGTTAAACTTTGCATGCATTGGCTCAACGTTTATAGACGAGAGGGCGTTGCGGTCAAATGCTCAAATGCGTATATAACCACGTTCCATACCACACATTCTCTTTCTGACATGGATGAAAACGAACGAAAGGCTCGGCATGCTGCGGCTCAATTTTTTTGTGTGTACCGTTTTTAGAAATCACGTGTTCATAATATCGAGACAAAAATGATTATATTTATCGAGTTTGTACACAAACTATAGTTGTCCACAGTTCGGACTGCAGGTATTTATTTATGTATTTATTTGTAAATACTGTGCGCCCTTCTGGGCGCTTTACAGGAGTGGAACGTCAATTCCATGCATGTCATATCGTGCAATATTATATACATTTCTTAACACCTTATACATTTCATATCAATTTGCAAAACCGCACTGGTTCCCATCAGGCTACACAAGCTATCAGTGTACCTAATCAAGAAAAGAATACTTCTTTTACACACTCAAAAAAAAAAGAAATGAGATATCCAATATAATGCAAGTAAACATTTCTTGAATAAAGATAATGAATCACAATTCACAACACTTTCGGAAAGCTTGTTCCCACTCTCAACTGTTCTAACAAAAAATGAATACTTGTATGTGTCATTATTAATTCGCGGAACATGCGTAGCCCTATTGTGTACCCCCTTACTGGTCTAGTAATACGTGATTGTAAAAAATTAGATGTGTCCACATTTAGTAAGTCTTTTGAAAACATACAAAGAAGCTTTAGCCTTGATATTTCTCGGCGGGTGTGAAGAGGTTGGAGACTGAGCTGTTCGAGCATGTTAGTAACGGAATCCATTCGGCGGTATCTCGAAAGGATGAAGCGAGCAGCTTGTCTTTGTATTTTTTTACAATTTTTCGATCCGATTCTGTCGGTACGGATCCCACACCGCGCAGGCATATTCTAGGGTGGGTCGTATAAATGTTGTGTAGGCAATCAATTTCACCTGGCTTGTGGTATGGCCTGGGTTTCGCTTCAAATATCCCAACTTTTTTCGAGCCGTACTGCACACATTGTAGATGTGGCAATTCCATGTGAGGTCTGCTGATATCGTAACTCCTAAATACTTACACTGATCAACTAGAGCTATGGCATCGTTTCGAACTCGCTATGTGTAAGTGAGGATGCTCACTTTTTTGCTAGTGACTCTGGCGGATACATTTTTATCTGGATTAATTTTCATACCCCATTTTTCACACCATCTCTTAAGAGAGTTGACAGACGAGTTTAGGTTTTCTTGATCTATGGGGTTGCGTAGTTTAGTATAGAGCAAGAAGTCGTCCGCAAACATTCTAGCTTTAACGTTAGGGCTGAGTTCATTCACGATATCGTTTATGTAACATTAATAACAAGACTGGACCCAGCACCGATCCCTGCGGGACCCCGATGGAACCTCGTGAGTGGTCGACACTACTCCGCTGATAGCCACAAGTTGTGTTCTGTTAGACAAGTAGGCCTGGATCCACGCAATTACCGGCTTACTAGCGCCGTATTTTAATAGTTCTTGAATCAATCCATTATGTGAAACTTGGTCGAAAGCCTTCGATAAATCCAAACAAACCGCGTTGATTTGACCTCTCTCCATTCGAAGAGCAGGAAAAGTAACTAAATGCACCTAGTAATTGTGTTACTATTGACAGACCGCGCCGGAATTCATGCTGGTTTTTGGGAAAATGTTTTTTGTGTCGAAAAAAGCATAAGACTTTTAGAAAGTATGTGCTCAAACATTTCGCAGCTCGTGCATGTCAATGAAATGGGACGATGATTGGCTACAGTTTGTTTGTCACCGGATTTGTGGACTGGAATAACCTTTGCATAAAGCCAATCCAAAGGGACGCTGTGTTGACTGAATGACGCTTTGAATATAGTTGTTAAGTATTTGGCGACCGATTCCGTAGATAGAATCGTGATAGCGTGTTGGTTAAACATCTTGGTATGCGAACGCAAAAGGGAACAAGGGACACACAAAAACACATGTCAGACACGGACATATCGCTTAAGAAATTCATTAGGAATCTTGTCTGGTCCAGCAGTTTTCTTTTTGTCAATATTTAACAAGAGTGAAAGGACACCGGCCTCTGAAATATCAATGTCTGGCATAGACGCAAGTACGCCTTCGTCGTCCTCCAGATCCACAGACCAATTGCCGGAATCGATAAACACAGAACTGAAATATTGGTTGTACTTTTGGGCCATTGCGGTATGATCCGAGATGACAACGTCGTTCTCTACAATGTAGTCTATGTTCTGTTTCGATGGTGCAAGATATTTCCAATATTTTTGTGGCGCTGTCTTCATAAACTCCGGCAAGGTAACGCCGATATATTTTTCCCGAGATTCCTTAATTTTTTTCTCTGAATTCATTTGAGAGGTTGGCAACGTCATCTTTGCTGAAAGGTTTTGTCTTGCGTCGCCGTTTTATTTTGCGTTTTAAATGAATAATGTCACGTGTTATCCGTGGATTTTGTCTATTTATGCGCTCTATTTTCTAAGGGACATACACCTGCAAGCAATGATTTACAGTATTCTTAAAGTAATTCCACATTGTGTTTACATCACCCGTAGCCATCGAGACCAGACAGAGACATTTCCAAATAATTCAGTATACCTACATCATCTGCACTATAAAAATGATACACGCGTGAATCCTGACGTTTGATGGCATCCATAGAAGAAGTGGTACTACAATTCAGTAAAACAAGATTGTGGTCTGAAATCCCATCGTGAACATCCACAGCAAAGTCACGTAACTTGCTACTTACAAAAATCAGGTCTAATACCGAACTGCCTGCATTCCCCTTCTTGTGTACTCTTTTACAACTTGCGCCACATTGAAATTAAACACCATGTCAAGCAGTAAGTGAGCATGTTTAACATTGGTGGCACCGGCTTCGAGAGTATCCCAGTCAGTATTAGGCAGATTAAAATCACCAGCTAGAATAAAATTTGATTTATTAGCGACATTACTAGCAACATAGTCATAAACTGATTCCATAATTGACAAGAGGGATTCAGGCGGCCTATACACTGCTCCAATTCCGTATTTCGTGCCACAAAAGTCAATTTGGCACCAAATACTTTCTGTGAGTGGCAGGTCATTCATAATATAACAAGTAATTGACTTCTTCATAATAATCGCAACACCTCCCCTCGCGTTGGTCCGTCCTTGCATATAATTTTGTACGCAGGGGGAACTACTTCATCATCCTGTATGTTTGACTTTAACCATGTTTCGGTCACGATAACTATATGTGGACAGTGAAGCGTCAGAATATACTCTAGTACTTCGACCTTGTTTACCAAACCCCTGGCGTTCATGTTCATTATTCTTAGCTGCTTTGACGCTCCTGTGCCCTTCCGTCACTTGTTTACAACTGGTGCGGGTCTATCTTTGGTTATTTTAGGTCGGCAGCCGGCCTCGTTATCCCAGAAATGCAAATCCCTGCCAATCTGAAGCTTATCTTCAAAAAGCTTAACCCGATGACCAGCAGATCTCTCTCCGTCTCCGCACTATCCCAAAGCTGTTTTCGTATACGTAATGTTTCCTGGCAAAAGTCGTTTTGAAGGGAGATGCTGGAACCTTTTAACTCATGGCATGCAGTTCTTAAAAACCTCCATTTTTTCGTTATAATCAAGAAACTTTATTATATTTGGACGTGATCGTTGCTCGCGCTTTATTGACTGAATGACGCTTTGAATTCGAGTTATTCGTTCAGCCGTCTGTACAGTCCCACCGAGACGACCATGAAAGAGTTCCTCAATTACTTTTGATCGAACGCCGTCATTTGTTTCGTATTCAGGCTCGGGAACTCCGAATATGATCATGTTGTTTTTACGGCTTCTTTATTCGAGGTTGGTTAACGCAGCTTGTTGATTTGTAACCGTTCTTCGTAATTCGTATACTGAGCTATGCAGTTCCGTGATAGCTTCTTCGTTCTTTTTGATTGTAACCAGCGAGTTTTCAAGACCAGCAATCCTTCCGCTCATTTCATCTATGGAAGTTTGGAACTGATTTTGCTTATCTTTGATCTGTTTTACATCGTTGGTTATGCATTTTTGACCTTCAATAATTCGTTCTACCATTATTTCAAGTTTTGTGGAGCCGGGGTTTACTTCTACGTCTCCACAGAGCATGAGCAGCATCTTTTTATAACAAAATGACATACAAGAACAAAACACTTCGGGTCAAAATGACATACAAGAAAAGAACACTTCGGGGCACAGCAGCATGAATAAGCATATATTATCACCTTTGTAGCATCTAACAAAGTTTCGGTCACTAACCTGAATGAAAAACAGGAGTGGCATGTTTGATACGTTCCATGTGCGGCTGCTGGACCCACTTTATCATTTTATCCCCGACAATAGCTCGACTCGTGATATTTCTTTGATCCAGAAAAAGGTTCACTGACGCTTGTCACTTCGTGAGTCCAAACAAACAACTCACCGAAAACAAGCTACAAGAGCGAGCGCAATGCTTTTTAGAAAGAACGATACGCGAAGCGCTCTTGTGATGTGAAAGCGTCGCTCAAGACAGGCATTTTCTGTCCCTATTTCTTCTTTCTACCACTGTAATTTCTCCTCTTCTTACCCCAGTCTGAGGTTAATCTCACCATAGTAAACTTCCAAATGCTCACTTGCGCACTAATTGTATTTTTTGTTGAACATATTCGTGTTTACCGCTTCGGTCTTGCTCGCAGTTAGCGCGATACAAAGCATAATAACCGGCATTAGCTCAGTTCCTCGGATGACTAGCTCTTTTCAAGATGCACACCGCCAAGGGACTTACAATTTTAATTTGACGAAGCATGCGCACGCAGGTGGGTCCCTGCGAAGGCATCTCGGCCGGCGACCAGCTGTGGATGGCCCGTTTCATCCTGCAGCGCGTGGCCGAGGACTTCGGCCTCCTGGTCACCCTGGACCCCAAGCCGGTGTCCGGGGACTGGAACGGCGCCGGGGCCCACACCAACTTCAGCACCCTGCCCATGCGCCAGCCGGGCGCCGGCATCGCGCACATCGAGCGCGCCATCGAGAAGCTGGCCCTGAAGCACCGCGAGCACATACGCGCCTACGATCCTCGCGGGGGCCGCGACAACCAGCGCCGGCTCACCGGCCAGCACGAGACGTCGAGCATCGACGACTTCTCGGCCGGCGTGGCCGACCGCGGGGCTAGCGTGCGCATCCCAAGGCAGGTGCACCAGGACAGGTGCGGGTACCTCGAGGACCGCCGCCCGGCCTCCAACTGCGACCCGTACTCCGTGACCAAGGCGATTGTGTGCACGGTCTGCCTCTCGGAATGAGCGCCCCAATGCGTTCCGGACTGTACGCGGTCGCATTAGTCGAGGCGCGTTCTGCGCTTATCTAGGAAATAACGGTCCAATAATATTTTATTGAGATAAAAAATGCGCTCATTGCACCCATTAATTTTTTTTAACACGACAGAAATAAAATCTTGAGTTTCACCTTGCCTAACTTTTTTTTGTCTAAGTTGGAATAGGCAGGAGTGCTTGTTTTGCGTACTGCGTAGAAGTATGACATGCAGTTAAATGCAAATAAATTAATATACCAACCTCATGATGAGTATTCCAGTCAACATAAAAGCAAGGGGATAAATGTCGCATTTTTTCAGCAAAATATTAAAAAGGACAACATAATAAAAAACGTAACAAAAGAAAGGACAGATAATCTTCGAACTCTAGAGGGAAATGTTTGTATGTGTGTCCTTCGTTGCTCCACTCTTGAAGGTCGGATTCCTGTTGATAACAAGCTCGTCCTGACTTTAGCGGGGAAAAAAACAGTGTGCGTACAGGAAATTGTTTTTAAAGTGAGAACGCACAGAATGTGCAGGTAAGAACGTCTGGAGAAATGGCTCTTGTTTAGTCGTCAAAAGTATTCTCTTGATAAACCTCACGCTTCGCGTCCGTTTTATTAAGACAAACGATACCACACCGCAGCGCTCCCTCATCGATGCCTAAGGTCAAGTGATGTACAGCTTTCCTGTTGTGGGAATTCGCGTACCACCGCCGATACGCCCGTTCCCCACGTGGTCCGTCAACAACCCGAGTCCAGCCTGGTTCTTTCACGGGGCGGATTCCGCTCCCTGTTTATTGGTACATAAAAACACAACGCTACAAAACACTCAATCATACTACAAACACACGCGACATTACTCAAATATTTACAAGCGTACGTTAAGCCCAAAGCTTAACACAAGAGAGAGGAGAGCTAGGAGGTCTCACATGGCTAAAGTTGTTGCGCCTCCGCAAAACCTAAGTCGCCTTCTGGCCTCCATGAGTTGGAGTGCGCTCTTTACCGGGAGTGCGACTTTTTATTTATTTGTTACGATCCCCTCAAGCCCCATCGGGTAATACAGAGGGGGTGAAGTGATAAGCACAGTATGCGAAAGAAACATAAAAATCGGCAAAAATATCCCTCTATGGGTTACTTGCATCAAAAACAAATTGTAACAGCTACAAGTTTGGACATCAAAAACCTGACGATGAAATGGGTGAATGACACGAAAATGCACTCGATCCGTGCATAAAAGAGCATCTTTCACACTTTTATATAAAAGACATTCGATGAAACGGCCGTCAGCGATTCGATGAAACGGCGTTCGATGAAACGTCCATTTTTCGATGAAACGGCGTTCGACGAAACGGCGTTCGATGAAATGTCCGGGAACTCCGCCGATACGCCGTTCCCCACGTGGTCCGTCAACAACCCGAGTCCAGCCTGGTTCTTTCACGGGAGCGGGATTCCGCTCCCCGTTTATTGGTACATAAAAACACAACGCTACAAAACACTCAATCTATACTACAAACACACGCGACATTACTCAAATATTTACAAACGTACGTTAAGCCCAAAGCTTAACACAAAGAGGGCCCCTAGGCCTCGTGTCCCGCTATTGCCCGAGAGCAGTTGCTAGCACTCGCCTTTCTTGAGCGCCGGCCGGAATCCTAAGAGACTCTTGCCTCCCGGTTACCCGACAATATCGACCGATGGGCGAGGAGGTTTTCTCCTCGCCCGCCATGGGGCGCCTGCAGCGCCATCCAGTGGCTAGGAGAGAAAGCGGCACGTCGGGAGCCGAATTCGAGATCCCGATCGACCCCGCGGCGACACGACCATGTGATCGTGTCTGAGGCGAGGCAACTAAATAGCTGCCTCGCGGCCAAGACGGCTAAATGGTTTGATAGGCGCCCTCGTGAATGCACGGTGCGCCATACTGTATAAGCTGGGCTTCATCTTCCTGCATAATCTTATTATTATAGAGCAGACCCACGAGCCAGTAGCAAAGGTGTAGAGTAACTTCAAATTTAAAAAGATATTTTCTATCAATCATTCCTACACAGAAGTCATGACACCAAAATTAAACAATCTACTAGCTTTATATACATATATATATATATATATATATATATATATATATATATATATACATATATATATATATATATATATATATATATATATATATATATATATATTAGGGTGTGTAAATAGTGATTTTGGAAACCGAATCGAATACGAATCGAATAATTGTGGCACCGAATCGAATACGAATATGAATCGAATAATTCTCGAAAGTAGTCTGCTACTGAAGAGTACAGGTCCAGCTTTTGAATTTCCAAAGAAGCTGTCCAACCCAAAAGTGACCCAAAACGACTCAAGTTTGAACATACTAATTATAATTTTAAATGAAAAACTAAGCGCCACAATGTTTTTTGCTTGCGCACGATGTCCACAAATAAATAGATAAATAAATATATATTTTTTTACCAATAAATTTAAAATTATATGTACACTGTTGAGTTCGCGTTTTTAAACTTCAATTTTTTTTACAAAAGAGTTACACATAAAAGACATTACGGACAGCACATCTTTCGACTTTCAACACATGACGAATCGCCGACGCTCGCAAACGGAAGGTTGCGATGCTGCGCGAACGGTTTTTGAAAGATGCTGGTAGTGCTGGGCGCAACGGCTTCACAGCCGTTCGAAGGGAAAATGATTGTCGACGACGAAGTAGCGTCTTGCATCTTCAGTAAGTTAACGGTTCATGTTTCCCCGCTAAATTTGGCAGGAAACATGAAAAAATTAGTTTCGCTGCTAGATTTAGCGGTAAAATTGACTTCACGTGACCCAAATACCAATTCAATTTCACGGTAAATTAAGCGGTGCGGTTACACCGATGCCGACGGCGACGCCGACACCGCTTAACTCGGAAACGGGCGCCTAAGAGCTGCGATCTAAAATCCATCATTTTAATAACTCGCTTTCCAATCTCATGCACTTCATCATATTGTCACACGTCAAACAAACAACCAAATTTAATTTGTCTTTCAATCTCCAAAATGCGCAATCGATTAATTGGTCCAAATATCTGGAATAACTTCACTTTAAGGGTGTAAATGCAATAGTTAACCAATTACATGAGACTCATGCAATATAGATAAATCAACTAGTGTCTTCGCGAGTACATATGACTTTTTCTTGCACGACCGAAAGGGGCCCATATAATATTATCAGGGGATATATTTTACAATTATATGTCGTGAACAGGCCAAACAAGGCAGTATTTGTACTTTTATACAGCGACATATTGCCGTATCTGCACGCGTATATGGCGATATATGGCCGTATTTTCACGCGTATATGACGATATATGACCATATTTACGCACTTATATCGCCATATGTGGCAGTGTTTCCCCACTTAGATGGCGACATCTGACTGCATCTCGCTTCCTATATGGCGGTATATATGGTCATATCTGACTCATATATTGTCACATATGGCCATTTATGACATTTTCTTACGGGATGTACCGCCGCCAATTGTTGCAGCCTTTATTTTGCGGGAACACCAATATTTTTTCCCGATTTATATCTCGCCAATTCGTGCCCCGCGAAGATAGGAGCTTAGACAGTTATCGCGGCGGAGGACAGCTTGCCATGGCAGCCAAACAGCTCCGCGGACCTGCAGCGCGCGTTTTGTGGAGGGTACGCCGATTTTGTTAGCTTCTGGTTAGAACTTGATGCCTGTCAT
>JAZHYW010000259.1:0-62891 GCA_037355805.1 Ixodes ricinus
GAAACCTTCCCGGTTTCCAGAAGGTGCAGTGACTGCACTTTTTCCCCAAATCGACGCGGCATCTATATCCTGAAATTAATCTACCAAAAATTCATTGAGTTTAGGGTGGAGAAAAAATCAAAATGATTTAAATCGTGATTTAAGCCACACCAATATCACTATGATCATTTTCCATAAAAACACCTTTTCACAAAATCACTTCCCGCAAATCTAATACCATAAATACATGTTTATTAATGTTAGTCTGTAATTTGATGCCGTCCATGTAAAGTTATTGTATTTTTATTAAAAAAAGAAAAGAAAAAACACCAGGAAAATGAAAATGTATAGCACGCTTAACACGAGCAAAATGCGGTGCTCTTCTGCGCTAATCGGAGAGCTGAGCTTCGTATATATTTTCCACTTCTTTCGTTAACTACGTGGCATCTCATGCAAGCATATCATAATGCGCACGAAAGAAACAAAAACTGTATGCGTCCGCGCACATGCACACAGACAGACAAAGGGTGTGACTGAGCGAGACAGGCACATACAGAACTAATTGTACTTATAAGGTTGATCTTACATCGGTAAGTATATATACGTTTTGTCTTACGCAAGCTGGCCCGCTTTTACATAAAATTACACCACCGCCTTGCGAACATTAAAACCAAAAAAAAAGAAAAAAAAAGAACTCGCGATTTGTGATCGAGTTCAAAGGCGATAGTTTTACGTCGTTGAATATATATATATATATATATATATATATATATATATATATCTTTTTTTTGCTTTTTCACTTCTGATGCGGCTGAGACCTTTAAAGCACCCGTTCACACTCTTGCGACCAAGTACGACCGAGAGAGACCAGACCGGTTTTTAGGACCGTTACCCAAAGCACGTCAGCCGACCCGAGCTCACGCATTGGACACGAGAACTGCGCGTCACTCGGATGTATGCGCTCGTCAACAAACATTTGGATTCGCGTTCGTGGTCAATGAGTGCCCTGACGGAATTTATTATCACTTGCGAATGACAAGTTATATGATGTGCTCAAAAAACATGGTGAAAGCTTCGAGTCATCCCACCGGTGCAAAAGCATGTCACGAACACGTGATTCTTCAATCCGCTTTTGAGTTGAGGATTGCTAAGGAAGAATGAAAAATAATTTCATGACTCCTTTAAGCGGATTACAATATGAATATAAATGCAAAGGGGGGTGGGGGGGGATTACATGAGTGGGATGCTCTGCTAATCTTTAAGGATGTCACATTCAGCTGGGTCATTGGCTGGTTTTTTTTGTTTTTTTTTTTTACTCAGCGGCACTGTAGCCTGATATTGTTCATAACGGCGCGGAAGGTGCTATCGCACCACTTACCCAATTAATGAACCACAAGCAGCAGTAAAGCACGTGAATATTAGGCAGTTTCATGATACTCCTCAAACATGATTTCGGAAAAATGCTTTTCAAAAGAAATGCCATTAAAACTAGTGATGGACCGAATCGGCCGAACTTCAGATTCGGCAAAGTTCGGCAAATGCCGAACTTTTGAAGGAAAGTTCGGCAAAGATTCGGCAAAA
The DNA here is from genome assembly GCA_037355805.1 of Ixodes ricinus. NCBI lineage: Eukaryota > Metazoa > Arthropoda > Arachnida > Ixodida > Ixodidae > Ixodes > Ixodes ricinus. The sequence continues at coordinate 1,561 of JAZHYW010000259.1, forward strand.
ATTCGGCAAATGTCTGCGCACGCGCGAGAACGCGACGGGGCCGTGGATTGCAAATGGACGCCGTGCAGTCGTGCGGTTATCATCGTGCAGTGTAGTATAACTAGCGGTTACGGCGATGTGTGGTGTAGGCAACACGGTAACTGTGCGTTTGTGAGCGAGTGTGGTTGTCTTCAATATTTTCTGCCTCAAGAATAGACGATCGAACAGTAAATTACGCAGTCCACTGCGCAAGTGACAAATGATGCGGTGCATTCTGGATATATACAGTGGATAACGTGATTTTCATGTGGCCTTTCCAGTGATGAAACGAGGTTGTTGAAACATTGGCCGACAATTACTTTAAAGCACTCCTCGCAGTTTTAACAATTCTGTTTTCGGCTCAGAAGTAGTGTGTACCAAAACAAAATAATATTGTTTTTTCAATTAGTGTTATTTCGCGATTTTCATGTATCTGCATAAAATTAAACAGAACTGAAATGCTCGACGTCTCACATCCGACATTCCTAACTCTCCCCATCTTCCTAAACGTCCGTGTATGTCCTAACACCAGAAACCCGCATTTTAAAGGTTAAAAACGAGAGGTTGCAAGCATGGGACGCACATTTTTATGCAAAGTTGACGCCAAGTTACTCAAATCGAAAAAACATGCATATTTAGAATAATATCAAATACGATAATATTGTTATTTCTTCTGCTGAAGGCTCAGCAACCATTGCATCGTTTTCGCACACGAAACGGTGATTACCCGAGAAAGCAAGAACGTAGTATTATTGCCTTCATTTTAACAATGTACACACACATGCAGGCTTGCGATCATGCCTCAAAACCGAAACTCTCGCTTCTACCCAACCTCGTTGTCACGCCACTTCTGCAAGCTGTCACTAAAATTGCCAGTAAACACGCAAAAACGACACCGATACAATTACATTATATATAACCTTATTTAGTAATAACTGTGTCAATAAGCATTACATGTTGCATTTAAATTAAGAAAAAAAAAGACATAAAACCTTTTTTCGCCAGAAAAATGTCAATATCAATGTTAAGTCAGGTAACAACGCATTTTTGCCGAATCTTTGCCGAATCTTTAGAAAAGTTCGGCAAAAGTTCGGCTTAGCCGAATCCCAAGAATCGGCGCCGAACTTTCGAATCGGCAAAAGTTCGGCCCATCACTAATTAAAACGACGGTCGTCGCACAGAGCTTCGCATAAAGCGCGAGACACATGCGCGAAAAATCCATCCGATCCGACGTCCGATCCGGCAATACGACTGCCTGATCCGAAAAATTTGGTCGCTTCAAACGTCGGATCGGCGATCCGACGTGCGTCCAACGCGCCAGATAGTTTCGCACGGCGGACGGATTGTCGGATGCGTCCAGTCAATGACAGCGCAGCTTGCGCGAACGTCATGATGACGTACTGGGTCTGGCGGGACGAATAAGAAAACGGGACGGGCGACGGGAAGCCGGACGCGTGGATCCCGCTGACCCATTCGAAAAAGATGGCCCCGGCAAAGAATGCACGCGCTAGCGAGAACGAGCTCTTAACTTCGCTCGTGCGAGCTAAACCGTCAATCTGGGACCAGAGACCTATGGACGCGGACCTCCGCTGGAGTGCTTGGATCTCCTGGGCGGAGCCGAACGGATCGTCGTGTCGCATGCAAGGTCGGAAGCGTGTGTCTGAAACTGTCGCGTGCGGCGATTCGGAGCGGCGTTCGGACTGTCGGATCGGACGTCGGATCGGACGATTCTGCCGTCCATGTGTCTCGCAAGACCGACCCGCAGAGTTTTTTTCAACCAGGGAAAAAGTTCTCCTCACCACCGCTCCCATTTCCTCCTCTCCTTCGTTTATCTTGACGGCGGGGGGACCTCTTTTGTCGCTCCATCTCGAGGCCGGATAAGCCAAACTAAGCGCATATTGGGCGATATGCGGCGGGAGGGACAGCGACCTTGTGAGCCCTCTTTCCTCCAGCGATGCTAGAAAAGCGCCCGGAACCGAACTCTTCCTTCGGCAGTGTTTCAGGGCCTCTCGGTCTCGTCCCTGAATATTTGTTTTGTTTTGCGGCAACCATATTCATGTGCTAGGCTGCTTGGCTACTCCGAGTATTCCAACGAGGAAATAAAACGTTTTTGCACAGCCGCGCCAGTTTAATTTGTAACGTAAATGGCAATAGATATGATTTGCTTCATTTACGCACAAAAACGCGTTTGAACTTGAACTTTTCAGGCTGTACTGATTGATCTTTTTTTCGGCCGATGTTTTTGTAATAAATTTGTTCTTTTTGGCATTGCTTTTTTTTTTTGTCGCGCACACCGAACACGTGAGAATCTTTACATTGATAATTCCCTGTCAGTGGAAAGAGAACGGACGGCCGCGTGAGTGCACGAAGTTGCTGAGTAAGCGTGCAATACTGGAGGATCGTTGTTGTTTGAAATGAGTGCAAGATTGGTTGCTATTGATATCAAGCACCTCCGAGCCGCCTTTGATGTGAACCTTACTGCGTCACGTGCGTTACATTTCCGGTCTCGCTTTCTTTCTCTTGTGCTTGGTGGAACATCTCGTCGTTTTGCAGTCTTCAGCTACAGGTTTCCACGTACTGTAACCCTGCAGTACGCGTACCGAAAGCCTTAGGCCGCACTCGTGCGAAGGTATCTTTTTTAGCAGTGAAGCTACTTGTGAGATAGAGCATAGACATGCTTCAGAGCATGCTTCAAGAATGCTGTTGTATTTGTGTATTTTAGTTTTCTTGCAATTCGCTCGCAAGCGACTTTGCCTTCGTTGCGCGAAGGGCCGACGATCGCGGAACCACCGTGCTCTTTGGGCCTGGGTGCCGCTTCTCCAAGCATTTCCCAAAAAACCATCCTTCTTCCGACCAAGGTCGCTACAAGTTTTTGAAACAAGCTTTTTCCGCTGTGACGCGCCATACCCCGTAATGCGGGAACAACACTGTGTTTCATTGTCCCCAACACCTGTTTTCATGTTGTCGAGCTTTCAAGTTTAGTTGGTGCAAAATAAACTAGCCTTTGTTATGTCTTGAGAACGAAAGGAAGCTCTAATGTGTCTGTTTCTCCCTTCGAATGGGATACCTCTAAACGATTAAAGAAGGTTATCCTACTCGGAAACACTATACAGGAGCAAAGCGAGCTCCCGATCCCGATGTTATTCTGAAGAGACGATGTGCTCCAGATCTCAGTAACCCCTTTCTACCTACAGCACAGCCACAGTCAAAAACATAAGACAAGGGAAACGCGTCGAACATCCGAGCGCAGTGAAAAATGGCATGCTCATACTTTACACACGCCAACCAACGAGACAAAATAAACTCCTGCATGCGATTTCTTAGGGCGTCATCTGCTCGACCCCTGTCTAAAACGAGTGAGCATTGTGTCCGCAAGGCTCCCGTACTGAAACATTTTCTGGAGAGAAAGATAAGCCACAGAAGTACCTACAAACAATGGGGAGTGTGTCACAAGAAAGGGAGGCAGGAGAAGGATGAGGAAGGGGGATACGTCCTCCTACTCGCGTCCTATGTTCTTGACTCGCTACCTGAGAGCTTTTTTCACAAAAAAAATATAAATAACCTTCATGATTTCACCATGCCTTTCTTAAAATAACATTTTTATTCAATAACCTGTTTATTTACATTGTAACTAAAAAAACACTTTTAGTCGATGAACTGCCGTTGTTTTGTCCGTCTTGACCCATGTCCAGTGGTGTCCCAACCTCTACAACGAGGACCGTTTTTGTACACTCACTTCGCCAAGAGCTGCTATAACGCAATAAATGGAGTTATACGCCGACGTCATTGTAACCGCATTTAATATAAACAAACAGTGTACCCAAGCTGTTAGTTCTTGTCACCCCCGAGGGAGTCATCCGTCACAACGTCAGCATCATCGAGGGCAGCAGCTTGCAATACCAACTCAGAAATTTTTCGAACGAAGCTGAAAAAGAAAAGGCGCATGATGAGCTCCAAACGAGATCGTTGCAGAATGCAAAATGACCTACCTGTACGTCTTTCGCACGTATTTCTTTTTTCCGCCCTGCCGATCAGGATGCTGGCAGTCCTCGATCAAGTAGATGGAAGTGTGACCTCTTCCAACGTGCTCGTTCCAATCAAGGAGAGCTAAGCTTTGTCTCAAGTTGTACGACTTTTCTTGATAATGGACGCGCTTGTCAAGGCAGATAAGCATGGAGTTATTGAATGATTCGATATAAAATGTGTCCTTTGACTTCACGTAGTCTTCGGCGTTCTTGAACACGGTTGTGGTCCTCAAGAATGTGCTTAGAAGCTCCACAGTGGCGCACCCACGTGGGGGGGGGGGGAATTTGGGGGTCATAATTCCCCCCCCCCCCAGAGCTCCGTGAGAAAAATATTTTTGTGTGCATATTTTGACAATTTTTTTAGTGTAATGTCGCAACGAGGATCTTTAATGGTAAATAAATTCATCGCCCCCTCCCCTCCTCCTTCCCCCCCTCGCCGCTACACTGGTGATGAGCACGGCACAAGCGAGTCATTTCCGTAATATACAATCTTACATTGACAGATGACACACTATTACCAAAATTATCTATGTGGTGAAAAGTGCTCATCTGATGCACCAATCTAGGTGTCACAACCTTGCGCCCCTCGATACGCTGTCCGAGCAAAATGCAAAAACCGCCGATGATCGTATTCACGCATTCACGATAGCAGTGTCGCACCCACGGGAGGGTGGTGGTGGTGGTGGGGGGGGGGGGGGGGAGTTGAGGGTCCTAAATACCCCCCCCCCCCCGGAGTTCTGTAGCGGTCAATCGAAACCCCTTCACCCCCGTTGCATTGGCGATGATGCAAACAGCGTGACAGAGTTAGTACGAAGGAGTCAGTTTCGGATTTTTTTATCGTAAGTACTTTGACAAATTTCACTATTCTCGCAGTTACTTATGCGGTAAAACGGTCTCATCTCAGGACCCAACCTAGGTGTTAAAATTTTGCGTCCCTCAACACGCTGTTTGAGCAAAATGAAATACCGCCGGTGTCGCGGTGTGTACATTCGTATATTTTATTTTCCTTGAATATGTCTATCTACTGTAGGAGATATAAAATCATTATTAATTCTATGTTCAGACATGTTTCTTATTTGAAGAAATAAACTCCCCCAAAAGACGAAGCGGGACGTTGGGCTCCAGCAGTTAACCGCTGTGTCCTTTTTGAATCGCATTCTGTTAGAGAAAAAGCCTCCACACTTTAGGTTCTTATAACGCTTTCTCATTTTTGTGTAGCGCGGGTAGTCATATTTGTTTCCAAAGAGGGTTTTCAGAAGGATTCTATATGAATTCATTGCATGGACTGCGTGCGTCATCACATTTCGAACCATCTAGGATCGATTTTGTGCGATCTAGGATCGCACAAAATGCGCCCAGGCGGTTTACTTGAACCTGCTACCGTAGATTGAGCTAGCTACACACGTAATCGATAGTCCCGGCAGTTTTATTCAGCGATTCGTTTTTACTGGAATTGGCTTATTAAAAATATAGAGAGAAAAGTTTGTCTCTCTTTTGAGATTTTCCATACTATTTCACAAAAGTTCAACCGCTTTTGTAATAATCTTGCTGTCTTATTTAGGCTCTTTTTCTGTACCAAGACAAAGTGAATGACTATGGTGAACCTATATCTGAAGTTCCTGTAATAACAGTGCGCTCCTTTTTATATTATTTGAGGAAAACTAATTTTTCTATTAAAAGTTTTGAATAGTACTGCATTTAAAAATGGATGGCACAAGTTGTCTATGTCTGTGAAAGTCGGGAATGAACACTGGCTCAAGACACGTAGTACTCCGCTCCACAAAAGAGCTTGTGACAGCCGCAAAGCGCGTGACGCTGAATTGTCAGTTTGTCTAAAATGTAAAACGATAAACCATTTAAAAACATGAAAGAACGTAAGGTATGTAGTAAATCCGGATGAAACTAGGATGGCAGGTGAGGGCGTGTCTTCAAAAGCGCATCCTTAAAGCATGATCTGAAGGCTGAGTTTACACGGATATTCCATCTCACAAGTTGTTTCACTGCTGAAAAAGACACCCTTGCACGAGAACCCGCAGAAAGAAACGCTTTCGAAGATCACCCACTTGTTGCCTTGTCTTATTTAGAACTAAAGTAGCTTATGACATGATTTCACTTCCCTTTTCGAGCCCTAAGTGCGGCCTAAGGCTTTCGGTACGCGTACTGCAGGGTTACAGTACGTGGAAACCTGTAGCTGAAGGCTGCAAAACGACGAGATGTTCCACCAAGCACAAGAGAAAGAAAGCGAGACCGGAAATGTAACGCACGTGACGCAGTAAGGTTCACATCAAAGGCGGCTCGGAGGTGCTTGATACCAATAGCAACCAATCTTGCACTCATTTCAAACAACAACGATCCTCCAGTATTGCACGCTTACTCAGCAACTTCGTGCACTCACGCGGCCGTCCGTTCTCTTTCCACTGACAGGGAATTATCAATGTAAAGATTCTCACGTGTTCGGTGTGCGCGGCAAAAAAAAAAAAGCAATGCCAAAAAGAACAAATTTATTACAAAAACATCGGCCGAAAAAAAAGATCAATCAGTACAGCCTGAAAAGTTCAAGTTCAAACGCGTTTTTGTGCGTAAATGAAGCAAATCATATCTATTGCCATTTACGTTACAAATTAAACTGGCGCGGCTGTGCAAAAACGTTTTATTTCCTCGTTGGAATACTCGGAGTAGCCAAGCAGCCTAGCACATGAATATGGTTGCCGCAAAACAAAACAAATATTCAGGGACGAGACCGAGAGACTCTGAAACACTGCCGAAGGAAGAGTTAGGTTCCGGGCGCTTTTCTGGTATCGCCGGAGGAAAGAGGGCTCACAAGGTCGCTGTCCCTCCCACCGCAATTCGCCCAATATGCACTTAGTTTGGCTTATCCGGCCTCGAGATGCAGCGACAAAAGAGGTCCCCCGCCGTCAAGATAAACGGAGGAGAGGAGGAAATGGGAGGGGTGGTGAGGAGGACTTTTTCCCTGGTTGAACAAAATTCTGTGGGTCGGTCCGGAGCGGTGCTGGCGGGGCCGGAGAACTTCACAACAAAGCGGCGGTGGCGCCCTCTACTAGCATCCACAGAACGAGTAACCTCTCCGGCCAGCACTCTGGTTACCATGAGCTTTTAGAAAGCTTGTTCTTTGCATAAAAACAAACGGAAAAAAACTCTTTTTGTAAGAATTCTTATTAGAGATTGGTACAAATAGCAGGGACGTGATGGTTTTTAAAAAGTTTAGTTTACAAGGTTTCGCGGTACAATTAATATTGTTTTTATACAACCACGTCTCACCGCGGATTTCAAGTAGCGCGTCCCGAGTAGGGTGCATGCTGACTTCAGCATTAATTCACGGCACTCCCGCTTTGAAGGTGGGGGTTGGCATATCCACCGTATATGCTTCGGCGCCGAGATTGCCCGTCAAAGCCAAAATACAAGAGTAGGAGTTGGCGATATAGAATGCGATACTCCTGAACCAGTACAAGCGGCTGTGTAGTTCCTGTAGTGGGCGAGTCGGGAGAAATGGTGCCGTTGCCATCGCCGATAGATAGTTTCAGCCCTACGGATCTGTGCCACTTTTTCGGGGAGTATTCTATTGTAGTATACTGCGCTCTACTAACGTTCGCTGTATTACTGCTCCGCGGTAAGGTGGCCGGAATAGTTGCTAAGATGCTAACGCAGCAGTGGCGTGACACACTCTAGCAACAAAAGCAAGACAATGTTGCCCCGATCATGGGGATGCACTGTTGCGCATGCAGTGCAAATGTTGAGAAGATGCATGCGGCAACAGTTGGCAAAAATGATGTGCAGCTGCAGTCCCGTTGGGGCGCGCAACGTCTGCCGAATAGGTTTGAGCGACAGTCAACAAACAATGGTGCCCACTGTTTCCGCAACAATTCCTCGAAACATCTATCCCAACCTAGCGCAAAACTGTTGTGTCGTACAGTTGGAACACTTTTGGAAAGCAATGTTTGGCGACTGCATTCTGGCAGTATAAACGCAATCTGTTTTTGAATCTGCCACGGGAACAGTTTGCCAACTGTAAAAACGGACGTTGCGATGACTGTTTGTAAGCTTTGTTTTCCGAAAGCAAAAAAAGTTACGTTGCTACAACATTTCGGAAACAAAGGGCCCGACGCTACCGCAACATCAGTCGAATAGTAGCAAAACAGCAGTTCTGCACTCTCGCAAATGCAAACGTGACGTTGTTGGCGCAGCTTTTGTTGCGTGATAATGTTTCGCCTACAGCTGCGGTGGTATTTTCCGCAATGTTTAGCAACATCAGGACAGCACACATTTTGCCGGGTAAAAGCAACGCTTCGGTAACTGTTCCGAGCATGAGACAGTCAACGGTTGGCCGACACAGTTGCCGCAGTGCTTTAGCAGCGGACACTTCTGCAGTGTTATGACTGTTGCTACAACATTGTTGCGCGATTGCAGTACTACTGTTTTCATGTTGCGAAACATTGTTGCGCCGACTGTCGCCACAACATAAATTGTTACCTGGGTTGTTATAGAGAAATTTCTTGCATATGTAATAAAGTGTCAGTGATCAGTATTTAATTATAATTTTTGTATATAAATTTTAAAAAATGCCTTCAGATTCATCGCGATTAAAAGACAATAGATACTGAACGGTGTAGGCACTAACACTCAAGATCCAACACAAATTCTGATGTCGTAGTTTTTTCGCGCTATTTTGTTTGTACCCAATTATGCACCATCCAAACCAGCAGCGTGCATTACGACATATACTCTTATTTCCTTCCTAAAATTATGGTTTCGACGCATCAGTGTATTGGTGGTGTGCTAGCGATTGGTAAAAATCAATGCATTCTGAAAGTACTGCGTGCTTCACTGCATACCAACTAAAGGACAGCGAAAATGCGTATATCAATGAGCTGAATATTCATTACATCGTTGCTCCCCCTCTTGGTCACTGCATTTTGGTGGCTGCACTTGTTAGATAATTGTAGAAGACTTGTCATATGTGGCACACGATGTACCATTTGTATATTTACAAATACACAACAAAGCTTATTTCTGAATATTGGGTACTTTGAAGATTTCCTACTTTCTCGATAAGCTGCTGTTATGAGAGAGAAAATCATTTGGTGCTTGCAGCCGCTGAAAACTAAAATTAAAAATTTATTTTATGGTCGTTGTTTATGCAAATGATTTGCTGCTTGCTTAGTAAAAAAAATGTTACGTCACTTCTCACAGTTGCGCCTTGTTCAATATGGTGGGATATCCTAATTTTAACATTTCAGACTGTTATGTTTTGATGGAGTATAATATCCGACACCAAATTGCATTAATATGTAATATTTTCTCTAAATAATTTGTTAGAGAGCACCGAAAAAAAAAAAGATTCAGTCGTTTTTCTTAAGTTGTAAGAAGGAAGTCATTCTGACTATCAACATTTCTTTGTCAATTCAGTAGTGCTCAAGATCGATGCCCGAGTAAATGCGATGCCAAAATTCGTGCGATTTTTCGGATATTTTATAAAGCCTAAAATAGTCAGAGAAAACACACCCGAAATGTATTTTTTTAGTGGGGAGTAATTCATCTACATATATCGAACAGAAAAGCGCACAGAAAGACAAGGACATACAGAAAGAACATGCACAACACACAAGCGCTGACTCGCAACTGAATTTACACACAAAAGGAAGAAGAAGAGGAAGTTCTGAAAGACACGCAGTGCATGCAGTGCGTGTCACACGCGACACACCTTTCCACTACACTCTCCTTGCCCCATAGTCCGATTTAAAAACAAGGTTCCTGTTTGAAGAAGAATCACTTACGGGTGGCTAATGACAGCAGACTCTCAAGCTGGTAATGCAATGCGCTTCTTTGATTTCGCAAGTCGTCTTGTCTTGACAATGTCCAATTATTCTTGTGCCTTTAAGAATCGAAGAAAACGACCAGGAATTGCAATGCACGGAAAGATGACCACCCTCCGTAGATTTCAATGATCGATCATGCTCGACAACACGATCATTCACGCACCGTCCAATCTGTCCCATATAACTTCTACCACACGTTAGTGGGATTTCATACACAACGCCAATTGAACACGACACATCAGGGTGGCTGAGCCGTTTCTGGCTCTTGCCTTCTTCGATATTGTGGATACTACCAGTAGTGGATGTTGTGGCAGCACTAACAATAGCAAGCTTGCACATGCATTGTTCATTCTCCCAAGAAGCCTATTAAATTTTACTCTATTCTGTGTAATGTAATGAGCATTCCACACATCGACTAATAGCTTGCTCATTTCTTTTGACATTAAACCGAGGCACATGTCTATAGGCAAAACCCAAATACGTCTGTTCTGTCAACTCGTCACAAACTGCAATCACTAAACAGAAAAAACAAATCTCCTTGACTAAAATAATCAAAGAAACCTAAATCATGCGCCTTGCCCCGGAAGTGTATTTTCACGGTGAGATGAAGGAAGTGTCATGATTGCGAACGAGGAATGCATAACTATTCATATATCATGTTGAGTTCGTCAACCCATCCGAATATCCTCTTTATCACGAAAGAAAAACTAAAGACGAATAAACTGTAGGTACTCCGTTTGTCTACTTCCCCAACATCCCGCGTGCAGAATGCATTAGAAATGTACAACCCAGGCAGCACACCGTATTGCGCCGATACTGGCGTTATTTATTTATTTATTTATTTATTTATTTATTTATTCGTACATACCCTCAATGACTCGGGGGCGTTATAGAGGGGAGTGGGTCAGCACAAGTGGTTTTGGAGGGCTAGTCGGAATTGCTTGGAGTCGTGTACGGTAACTATGGCGTCCGGGAGGTCATTCCAGTCCACACTGCTTCAGGGAATCAAACATATTATGTCGATACCATTTTGATCCAGACAATATTTGTGAACTATAGACCCCATCCATATATACTTTGTTCGCCGTCGTTTTACGTTGAGTCACATGAGTTTCGCTTCTGAGTCGGCTGTGCTGGGGAGCTAACCCAATGTCCTGAAAGACTCGAAACCCATGTTTGAAAGAAAGAAAAAAAGATTAAACAAAACGGAATTTTTTTACTTTTTGCTCGAGAAATCGAATTAAAGGAATGGTGTGAAACAGGCTAAACGCTGTCTGTAAAAGAAAAACGCTTGGATGAAAATATGTCACGTCACTCGTTCTGACGCGCTGATGGGCCCACTGTGGACCCAGGTTTTGCCGCTTGCGAAGTTATGGCGATTGTTAGGAACCACGTATAGGTGCGGTTTCCGAAATGTGCGCTTCAATGTTCTGCTGTTTTCGTACGTTGTAGTCGCGGGCGTGATTTCTCTTCGTAAATGGCCTGACTACGTCCATGCCAGCTTTTTGAGAATGACAGTTTTCGTCATCGAAGTCAATGGAATGATTATACTGTTTGTTAAACCTCCATCGTAAAAAAACATCTGCTCATCGGCGACTGCGAGACTTTCATTTAACGTGGACATATTTGTATCTCGATATTTTGTTTGTTTTGCTATATGTTGCCCAAGTAGGATTAGGCATCTATCGCTGATTACATGACGTCGCTGTTTTATTGCTAGTTACAATGCAAGCATGCTTATTTTTGTAGTCCTGCTTCTGACTTAATCACCACTGTCCTTCGTGTCCGCTTTATGAGTTCCGTTTGGCATAAAAACAGTGTAACTTTATTTAATAAATTGGTTTCCGTTTTACGGATAAGTATTACGTTGGTAAATGTGTCGAGAATAAGTTGTGTGTAATGGCAATGGTTTAACAAACTTCTGGGAGCGATCGAAAACAATTATGTTTGTCTGTGTATGCAACGGCCTATACAAAGCAGACTGACACGACATCAGGACGATACAGAGCAGTCACAAATGCGACCACCAGCCGCAATACACGGGCCGATCCGTTTAATGCTCGATATTTGCATGATACTGCGCCAATACTAGGCCGGTGGTGAAACCACAGTACGCCAATATTTGTCAGATATCGAGACGTGGTGCAAAACTAAATTTGGCTGATATTGGAACTAATCTTTGGAAGGCACTGGCTTGACGCTGGCCAAGTATTGCAGTGCTGCCTGAGAGGGTTTTTCAACAGCTACTGATAATATTATTAATACAAATTAATGCTTGAAATAAAGAAAGCATTTTTTGGGAATACAGTCGCTGATCCCGGCGGGCCTCAGGGCACGAATAAAAAGTAAGTATTAACAATCTAATAATCTAAACTCCACGAATGAACTTCAGAAAAGTTTGCCTGGAATAGTAGATTTAAGTTAAAATAACAAAAGAGTCTGCAGAAAATTAGTCAGGCCAAAGGAGACATTTACCAGCTTAAGCTTCATGGACATCTAAATTCACTTTCTGGGCAAAAATATCAAATTTGCGCATGTTGAATTTTGGCGTTAACAGCGTGAAGCTGTGGACACATACTATTCTTGCATCTGATTAAAAGCTATTAGAAGTAGGGGTAATTTCTATCACTCTTTCTAGTTTACATGTGCATTTGTTTATATTTTACTTCACATACCACACATCTCGTGATTACATATCTACCTGAGCGTTCTCAACAAACGCGCGAATTCTTAGGTCGTTTGCCGTACGCAGTTCTTCCTGCTAAACTACTCCGTACTGTCATCGTGAAATTCCTCGGCTGAAATTCGGGTTTAGCTTGCCTTCTTGTCAGGTCAACAAAACTTTACGACTGCGAATGGTGTCACACGCATGCGAAGCGACATGGACTAGACGCCAGTGTGAGGAACTGCACTCCCTTTTACCCTGAGATGGACCGCAGCGGCGCTAATGAAGTACCCCAGCCAATCCAGCACGATGAACGCACCGCGTGACTACGCGTCCTCGACTTCGTTTGCTTTGCCCTCGAACGTCAGTGGACACTAACACGGAGCTGCATTGGCTTTGCTGAACCGCAGAATTATCAGCGGTACATGGTAAGGCAAAACGGAATATAGTGGCGTGGAAAAAACTCTAGTCCCCTTTTATGGCCTCGCTCGCTGCACGTACGCTAAGGCTTAGCGACACGACGCCTACCTCAGGTGCGCAGACTGCTCTTTTACGAGACCGTCATAAAAGAGGACACTGTTAATGACCTGCGTGAGCACATCAGTAAAGTTCAATCATGGAGGAAAGGGATCTAAGGAACGGAGAAGTAAAGTATGCCTGAAGTTGCACCAAGAAAAACAGAGTTATGGCGCTACAAGAGACAACTGTTCCTACTGCTCTTTTCTTTGGTTGGGGGGGGGGGGAGTGCAGTCGCAAGAATAATATAGCTTTCAGACGGTTACCACTGTGTTTTATTCAAAATAACACTGTACCTATGTTCTGCAAGTGAAATGAAATTAAAATATGAAATTAAAATTGCTTTCTTTTTTTCTGATTATCGTTACGTATTACTCCGGTTGAAACGTCCGTTCGGCCGTCAGCTTAATTTGGCTGGAAGCTTGCATTCGGTTAGAACTTAGAACGCTCCAATTGGGCTAAATACCTCATTTGGCAAGAATCTCCGATTCGACCACAACGCTCCCATTCGGCAGAATGGTGAATTTTGCTGAATCCAGTTAGGCCAGAACACTCCGACTCGGCCAGATGCTTCAATTTGGCTGGAGCATCTCGATTCAGCAGGAGAGTTTGAACTATAGCCTATATGTATGATTAACTGAGGTGTCTGCCAAAATGATTAAATTACTGGATCACGCTTTAGAACTTCGATTGCAAATCAAAACTTCCTGCATAGGAAAAGTCATCATGGCACAAGCTATCTACAATTCCCTGCCTCAGATTGCCATTCGTATTTCTGTTTGTCACGTTGAGCTCACGTGGACACACCACTTCATGTGCCAAACAAGACAGTTTAGTAACCTGCCCACAAAAGTAATGATAGCTCTTTATAAACGGGCTCTTCTTTCAGTGCTGGCCGCCATCCACTTGGAAAGGGCAGGATGTCCTGGATGCTTTTTGCTTCAGCAACAGAGGTGCTCAGAAAAAATATAGATGCATCAGTCAGACGACACAGCACTGATGTAGGAATCCCTTCAAATTATTTAGGTTTTAAATAGGTTACGACGAACGTTGCTGCAAGAGTGTCATAATGTACACTTTGCATACAAATCAAAGTACATGTTCTTACTCAAATATTTCAAAGTGCTGAATTTGTGTTATCTTTCATTTCATTCATTCATTTGTATGCATACGTTAACAGTATTTGCTAAACAGCGGAATTCCCCCCTGTTTTTATATGAACAAGTTTCAGTGGATGCAAACAGTTTGTTTGGAATCTGATGTTGTCCATATCGACATCCGAAACCCCTAGATGTCAATAACTAAAAGCCAAAAAGGTTCGAGTGGATCAACCTCTATACGAGGTTCAATCAAGTATCACAGCTAACACAGAGATCTGACTTGTCCAAGTCATTTTGGACAAAAAAGGAGGTTGCAGAGAACAAGCATGTCCATTTTTTCCTTCGTACCAATGCAATACAGTGTCTGTCAAATTAAACAGCAAAGCCTTTTTGCTTTTGCACTCGTGTGTTCACACGATAGTGCACTTACTCAGCGGTTTTGATCCTTCAAACACTCAACTGGTTGTCTAATTGGATGCAAGAGTACCAGAAAGGACAACGTACACGTTGTGACCAACTGGTTGTTGAAAGCTCGATAGAAACGACCATCAAGCTTTTTTATGGTCTATCAAACTTTGTTGATGGCCTGTCAGACCTTGACGGCCTATCAAACCTTCATGACAGCTCATAAAACCTTGACGGCCCAACAGACTTGGTGGCCGATCAGACCTTCTTGGTGGCCCATAGGACTTCTCTCATGGTTCAATTATCTTTTTTTGCCGGTGTCGATGGACCACCAAATCTTTCTGATGGTTGCTGATGTTTCTGATGGCAACTTGCTGACCATCGAAATGTTTTGATGTCACCCGGGAAAGGTCATCAGGATATCTTGACACAACAACAGAAGATCATAAATGTTTGTGGTGTTTCTCATAACATCGTTCAATGGTGCGAAGCGAAGAACCTTATGATCTTTGGGACGTTCCAGGAGTCGTCGAGAGGGGCGCCAAGTAAGTCACGTCGTCGCGCCTGCGTGAATAACATTCGGTGTCGAAAGCTGACAGCGGTGTAACTCAATGATTGCATGCAATCTTCAAAAAAAAACACTCGAAAATTGTCCTAAGATGCTATAATTCGTTGATAAAATAATTTGTTTATTCGATTCGAATTTCGAGTAGATAGCATATCTACAATCTAAGTGACAGAGAAGTTGCTGAAAAACGCACTTTGCTTGATCACAAATCAATTTACTAGGCGGACATGTATTGTGAGCAGAATGTGTGCGAGAAGAAAGGTTGACAAAGTGGCAAATGCGATAAGATGAAGCTCATCACATTCTTGGTCCCAATATGCTTAGGGTGTTGAACGTTGTCGCACGACGCCACCAAGCCCAGCATGGACGATGGGGACAGGATAAAGCCACCCCCAAAACAGCAGGTTGTGGAGTATCAATGTAGCGAATAGATTAAGTGCATTTTTTCTTCCGTTTTGTATTTGCGGTTAACTGATAAACATTCAATCATGTTTAAATATGAATATTAGCATATCATAACCACAATCAAACGTTTCTTTGAGGTTTCCGGGATTTCAGGAGGCATCCTAGCGCTTCGGATGCACCTTTTTGAAATAATGATGGGCGCGAAATAAAGTTTTTTTCTCTAATGCAGTATTTGTCTTATGCCAGTACGCATGTACGGTAAAAAATTCATACCGAACATTAGACCAGCAGACCATCAAACAATCAGCCCATCATATCATGAGGCTGTGCGACGTTTAGAAATATGACAGATCATCAGGCCATCAAAACATCAAACCATCAATTCGTTACGCCATCAAGTCATCACACTATTAAACCATCAGGCCATCTTACCATCAGGTCATTAATGTCCTAGTATACGACAAACCGTCAGCCTGATGGACCGTCATAGTTCTTCGTATGGTCTTTTTCAATAGAAAGACACAGCATACTGCTCATCTGTGAATGTTAATTTAAGGTACGGAATCGAAAGCATGCCAAATAGTATTTCACCGATATAATGTTAGGGTATAGAATAATGTTAAGCTCCAGATTGGATGCTTTGTTTAAGTTCTATAGTTTTAAATAAAACTAATTCTTAATTCTGTTAGCGAGCAAAGCTTTTGGCTAAACCTTCAAGAAAGGTGGCTCTGAGGCAAGCGAAGGATCAAGAAGCCCTTCAACAACTTACGAAGGTCAAGAAGTGGCATGAGAGTTTAGCACAATACTTTGTTGCAAGGTAAGAAACGCATGACAGGATCCTCCCTCAAAGCTTTCCACTATTTCCACTTGAACAGAGCGAATGCTAGAGGGGAGGCTAGTGAAAAGGATGATACCACTAATCAAGGTGACCAAAGATCTTTGCTGGAGCGCCTTGGGTCGCGTTTCTTAACTAACGACGGACAATGCGTTATATATTTCTAATTTATGTATTTATTTCTTTATAAACACTGGTCATCCCCAAATTGAGATTTTAGTATGCGCAGAGAGGCATTGTTTATTAATTAATCAAGACAGATGTTCTTACAATTTTTGTTTTAAGGAAAATTGCAAATTTATAACAAATTATTCTATCAAGCCAGCTGAAAATATTCATTTTGAAAATAAATGTTTTAAATTTTGAGGTAATAAACGCGTGATCTTTCTTCACAATGTGCCCAGTGTAATCGTCAGCACCACAGATTGTATATTTAATTTTTTTCTTAAATCTTTATGAATTTAGGAGCCCTATTGAAAATCGCTCCGATGGGACTTCAGGATTTTTTTAAAGGGTGTGAAGGGGACTTCAGGAATTTTTAAGATGTTTGAAGGGGGCACCGATATTTCCTGGTGGGTTCGCTGGCCCCGTCAGAGGCTCTCCTGAAATGTCTGAAGCGCCCTTTACAATGCCTTGAAATGTCTGAAAGCCTGTCAAGAACGTTTCTAATGGGGTCGGAAAAACCTTCGGGCTTCTTAAGATGTCTGTCGGCAACGGCTTAGGTGGAGAAAACACATTTCGCAGAATTAGAACATAGCTGCCTTTTGTACGCGACGGGGAAAAAGTGTTTGGAGAATGCCGACCGTATGTGTGTATGGTCAGATTTTTATTACTGCTCTTATATCAAATAGCAGTGGGCTCCTGGACCCGTCTGTCACTGCCCGGGTGTTCGTTCGCCAAGGAGGCCACTGAGGGCGACCGCCCCATGTGGAGAATTGACGAGCCGCGGGCCAAGTGGTGTTGGCCGAGCGGCGTTTTGAGGCGAACGCAGTCCTGTCCGCTCGAGGCGAAATCCGTGCAACCATGAATAATAATTAAAAAAAAACAAGCCGAGAGCAGTGCGTTTTCCAGGAACAGGGACGCACGCGGAAGCGACTCGTTCCGGGAACCGGTTACTCCACGGGAGACGGTCCCCAAAAAGCAACCCACATGGCGCCTCTCTCCGCCCGCCGATGGGGAGAGGGTGCAGGGCTGCCAGGCCAGCAGTCGGCGGGAGAGAGTGGTGTGGGGAGGCCACCCGCCAGCATAGCCATTTTTTCTCTGCTCGTGGGCGGTTCCGGTTAGCCCACGAGCCGGCGCGGATGTTTAGAGCGGACCAATTTCCTTCAGGAAGGTGAGCATCCATGGCATTGAGGGCTCGCGCCTCGGTCTGTTTTGATCCGTGCGGTTTCTTCCTTGGTTCCGCAGGTGAACCCCAGTTCTGCGTTGGCCGCCTTCAGCACCGCTCGAACGCCATTGTGTTCAGCGCATTCAAGGAGATGGTGACCGGTGTCGGCTTACTCGCTGCCTAACCTGGCAGTCGGGGTTAGCGTCCCACCGCATGTTGTGCCTGCGCACCGGGATTATGGCACTGTGGTTCCTGAGACGGTGGATGACGGCCGCTGTCCCGCCTTGTTCCTTGCGCCTCTTTGTCCGTCCGACTTCAGAAGCTTCCAGCGAGCGAAAAAGACACCGAATACGCCGGCGCGACGTCACCATGGACGAAACCGTGACTGTGCTGGGGATTTCTCAACGGCGACGGGTGCTGCTTGCGAGTTCGTGGTTTTCGCTAAGCGTGCTTACTGAGACTGTGTATGTGTCCGCGAGGTGCACCTGCTCGGTTTTATTAGCTGAACTACCGTGCATCAGGAATATACCCAGCGGCATTGTGAGTACTTTGAAATATTTTTCTTTGTGATAAAGAAGTCAGTTGTCCCTATTTGACATGATCTCTTTCGTCCACAACTCCTTGCGCCGGGTTTCAACAAACGTTGCTTTTTATCGCTTTTTTAGTTATAATATGCATGTAGAACTGAATGTCTGCAATAAATTTTCAATATTGCTTTGAACTGCATTTTTGTCTATGGTTCACAGTCATTTGGGCGCCTAAAGGGTTGACGGGTTGAAGGGCTGTGGGGCTAAAGGGTTTTTCTATGGGGTATCCCTGAAGGGTTTTTCTGTTGGGTATTTTTGAAGGGTTTTGAAGGCCTGTGAGGTCCCATAATCCTTCAAGGCTGACCGGCCCTTTAGAAATATTTTCAATAGGGAGTATATACTATGCTTGGTATATGCTTAAATTGAGAGCAACTACTTAAGTTCCTTGCAAAAAGAATGCTGGATGTACACATCGCGACACTGTTAGCGCGAACACGACATCGGCGCCTTTTTGCATTTTATTAGGAAAGAATAATAGTGGGCACACATTTTTACCCCTTGTATTAGAGCCCTAAATGAGCTCTTTTTATAACAATGATATCTTTGATGACAACGTTTCGGTACTAATTGAAACACACAAAAAAATGGCGATCGCTTGTTCGCGCTAACAGTGTCGCGCTCTGTACACCACTCGGAAGTTCGGCTTCACCAATTTTGTTTGACACAACAGGGGCATACAAATATTCAAAGGAATTATACATGTTGCAGGACTGAACTTAAAAAAAAATTGTCCAATCATACAGTGTGTATCCTAAAGGTATTTGCAGTGTTTTTTACGCCAGAAATAAACTCTGCATTGCCATATGCTCAATGGCCACTTGTTGCGCATCTTATTCAAAATGTTTACCATCTGTGGAAACTTTCAGTGGGAAAGTACGGCTCGTTCCTCTAAGGTCATGCTATTCAACTCCATGAATTCATAGGCACCAATTCCCATATATAAAACATTTTCGAAAATCACTTAAAATGTTCGAATTAAAAAATGTCAGGCTCGGAAACTTTCACATTTAATCCAGACTGCATGCGCTAAATGTGGGTCCACAGTGAGCGTTCGGAAATGCATAGTTTATTTTACAGTAAACAAAAAACAAATCTTTGGGGACACCTTGTACAAAATGGTGCGTATGCAGTCAGATTAATGCAGAGCAACAAGTGCTGTAATAGTTCCAACAGAACATGTGCTATTTTTGAACATGAGGGCACACTTCCCATAGCTATAGTCATGCGTCCATTTGGGCAAGTTGCTACGTATTGAACAAGGTTTAATATGCACACAAAACGACAGGGACAAACAAAAGTAACATGTAGACAAGACACACACGAGTGCTTATTCGTTGTCTACGTGTTTCTCTTATCTGTCCCTGTCGTTTTGTGCGCATCGTTATCCATGTTGTTTTCCCGTAGCAGCAGAAAACAGAACTCGTATCGTCGTAGTGGTCTAGAGGAAACATGCATGCTATACTCGTCACTTCAAGCTGTCCCGTACTAAGCAATTATGAGACATGTTCATTAAATCAGTGATATGGAACATGTTGTGGCATCAAGGTTAGCACGCATATGTTGCGTACTTGGACAGCCTTTTTCTTACAAAGTACGAGGCCATATTTTTCATTGTTTGAGAGCATTAAAATTTACATTTGAACTACTTTTCGCTTCTGAAGAACTTGTCACTCCTTCTCTTGTGAGATTACCTTTCTTTCGCTGGCGAACCGAGTAGGCCTATTGGGAATGAGATGGTAGCGGCTGTTTTCAACAGCGCATAGATATGCTAGGTGATTTGAATTGCTGTCCCTAGTATAAAGGATGTTAGCGCCAAGGGCTTCGCCCAAAGTTTTAGGCAGCGGATACCCGGGCAAGCTAACATTGAGTAGAAACTAGGACTGACGCTATTCCTGCTGTCTGTCGGCTGGTACGAACGATGTACTTGCAAAAATGGCTCTGCTAAGAGCCGCACCGCGGCGTCATTGTCTTGTTGTACGCTTCTCATTTGTATCGTCTTTAGGTCGATTGAATAATTAGACATAGATAATGGAAAATAAGCTGTGAGAAAGGATAGATTGCGGGTTCGCTGAGTCGTGCAAGTGCCTATAAAATATCAATTTCTAAAGTATTACTTTGTAGAAAAAATATAGTGCATCTATTCAGACTATTTATGACGTCAAGAGAACTAATTCAAGGTTATTTGTTGTTCAGTAGAACCAGCAGGGAATTATAGAAGCCATTCGTCGTTCAACGGTTCCAGTACTAGAAAATTCGCAACCAGAAAAAACAAATATAAAAGCGAAGAGACATATAAATTAATCAGCAAATCGATTTTTATATAAAATGAATACGCGCACTGCTGGAACTGTTAGATTTACTAGAGAAAATCGAAAATTTCTGGCAAACTTTAAGCATAATATGGTGGCTATTGTTGCTAAGTTTTAGGATATTTATGATGATGGTGATGATTTTCAACTCTTCCCTTTAATTCGGGCGGTCCCATGGTATCTGGGACCTAGGTTGCAGAGACCTAGGTTGCAAAGTTTACGTGGCCCCATTTCTGAATTCTTAGCGACCAATTCTCTAGTGGATTTTGGGTGTTTTTCACCCCTCCCTTTCTCCACCCTCCGTTGGCCTTCGGCGTAACGTCAGCCGCGTTGGCGTTGTTTCTGCACGTGGAAGAAAATGGCTTCGGAACAGGCTCAAAACCCAGCGCCAATTCAATTGAGAGCTCCCGGGTTGTCTGCATGCTCCCCGCCGATCGTGCCCGTTGCAGTCCGGCGCACAACAGTACATGTTTGAGCGTTTCATTTGCTTCATCCCACACTCGTGACACTGTTTATACTATCATGTGGTCGTAGCGCCGACGACTCCTTCGTTCGTAGCGCTCCTGCACGCTCCTCGTAGAGCAGGCGGCAGTCCAGGTTGTTTTCATAAAGTGCAGTTTACGCTAAAAATTGCTTCGTTCATTTATAGTAAACGTGCAGCGTCCATTTTGACTGTGTGCGCCGTCTGCCCACCGAAGCGCCTCCTCTCCTCTCATCCTCGTTCTTGCCTCCCGTTCCCGGCTATTATCTTGTGTGGAGGTCACAGGGGCTGCAAAGAAACAGTACTACTTCTCCAGCTGGTAGAGCCAAATTCTTCAGGAAGTCTGCAACCCTGCCACATGCTTGTGGACAAAGAGTATTTGGCCCACCGTCTGTGATTCATGAGGCGGAGACAACTGCCATAGGTAATCTTGCCGGCTGCTTCCCTGGCCTCAAGGACGACCACCCAAGATCCCCTTGCACAGCCTCGTTGGCTTCCTTTCGATGACAGTCCAAGGTCCGCCTCCCAACCTCTTGCTGTCGGCGTTCCACGACTTCCCGCACAGTGACAGAAATGCAGTGAGAAGTCCTCCTTAAAGGCGGCCTCCTTCATTATCTTTTTTTTTTTGAAGCTTGAATTTTTTTTATTAGCCAGGTTTGGTATTGTGACGACATTCTCAACTTTGGAAAAGAGGAAGGGCATTGGATAGAAAACAATTAGCTCGTTGCAAGCTACTTCTCAGTGAGCCAACGACGACATGTCAGCGTCCACTTTGAGGCTCCTCTACATCAAGCTTGGACCTTACCGTCTTAAAAGCAGCATTTGCTGGCACTCTTGCTCAATATACTGGCTTGTGTATTATGTTTGTAATTTCACATTTTCGTGTTAAGCAACTCTTAATATTACTCTGCATTATCTGATTGAACGGTTTGAGGCAATCTTTAAAACGTTCGAGATTGATCAGATCGCGGTATGTTTTGGCTTATAGAGCTCACCGAAAAAAATATGAATTTAAGGAATACAAAACGTCTATGCAGAAATCCAGTGAAGTGCTATTCAAAGTGCGCCATCCAAGCAAGACGTGTATCTTCCATAAATAGATGCAATCAAACCACTTGGGAAAATTGATTCGCATTTCTCGTGCACGATTCATCATTTTGGGCGCCGATAAATTCAGATTTTGTAATATTTTTTTAGGCTTCTTCGACATTTAGTTTTTTTTTACCTCTCCTTATTTTGATACACTGGAAGCGTGATATTTGAGCGGTATATTCGTGACCAGGATTTTGCGACTTTAATATTGAATTCGAATAGACATTACGACGGTAGAAGTTTCTCTGTCTTCTGTTGGTTGAATTTTCTCTATTTATTCTTGTGAATAAATATCGGGCCGGGGAACAGCTATGCTTCCATTGCCATCCTTCAGAAGCCAATGCTTTTTCGTATTGATTTTTGCCTTTCGCTGAGCAGCCCAGACAATGAATCTGTGAACAATTAGCTAGGGCACAAATTTCCTGGTTTCAACTGAACATACTTTAGGAGAAAACCTCGAGACTGGGGAAAACGAAGGACGTGTTGTGTTGTGTTGTCTTCGTCTTTCGTTTTTCCCCAGTGTCGAGGTTTTATTCTTCAATTATATTCAATGAAACCACTAAGATCATAACAGGTAATATGTGTGGCATTTTGCCTGTAAGAACGCAAATAAGTACACTTATTGCGTCTCGCAAATTATCTACGAGATACCTCTTATTCCCGGGCGAATATACATACACCAAACAGGTCGCTGTTTAAATAACAGAGCAAGAGAACACGCAGTATCTCTCCGTAAAAATATGGGAAGGTACACTTCAAAAGGTTGCACGGTTGTAAGTGAGAACCTTTCTTTGAATCTTTAAGCTATAATAAAAAAGCAAACAATAAAGCTTCAACAATTTTTTTAAACGGTGACAGCATTTTTTTTTTCTTATAAATGAATTATTTCCTTGCGCGGTTTTGTTTTCATAAAGTATCCCGCCTCGGCGGCTCCAAGTCAAAGCGCCAATCTACGGATGCGCAAGTGGCGGGTTCGAAATCCCTGCTGAGGTTTCCGCATTCTGCCGGATTCTTAATGCGGAGAAGTCTTCGTGTAACCGAGCTTTCGGTTGCACGTCAAAAGATCGACCCATTTGGTCGAAATAAAGTCCTAGTCCTCCGCTGGGACGTGCCAGATGCCCGTCGTTGGTTTGGCACGTTAAACCCCCAATTTTGATTCTTTTTTTTTTGTAAGTGTCAAGTGGTTATTATATATATGTAGGCAGTGAGTGTATATTTAAGTGTTTGGATGACCTTTCAATAAACCAGTTGAAAGTCAGGCCTTTGTCTATTGTTCATGGATTCCACTTGTCCTTGTCTTTTTTGCACTTTAAAATCTTTCACCTTTAGGGACCAACTAGTCTAAAGCGAAGATTTAATTCGGTATTTTTTTTCCGCTCGAGCTGGTTGAGAAACATAGTAGAACATTTTGGATTTAGCCCACTTTACATTTGACCCTAGAATGAGAGCCGTATTTTTTTTCGCCACTTAGTGCCTAGCAAATTCAATGTGATTCTTTCTAGATGAAAGATACTTTATGATCGTAAATGTATCTAGTGAAATAATGAGATGTATCCCTGGAATTTCCCAAAGGCGTTTAGTCGCATAGCAATTATAGGGATTCTTCGCGTTCCTTCTTTTTGTGAAAAGGGGCCACTGAAGTGCGATTTGCAAGGGTTTTGCAAATATAAAATTCGTCGCAGACTCACGTGACACTGCCACGTTCATTGTGGTATACTGACGTTACGGAACCAGGTGATGAAACCTCACGTCACGTCACGTGTGATCATGACTTCACACTGTCACGTGACGTCATGGGGTCACGCGTATCATGACGTCCAGTGAAGTCGTAACCTCACGGAAGGCCGCAGCAGATTTGTTTTACTGTATGCATATAAAGCGCCTTTTGGATGGCGTCACAGTGTTACATGATACTTTGACGTCATCGAGGCAAGTGGTTGCGGACACAGGATTTCTGAGGCTGCAAAATTGCGTTTCAAATGCAAAATTGCGTTTCACGAGGAACAAAGCGGCAAGCAAATTATAGTGCCAGCCTTGCAGGGACGCAAAACAGTGTCATATTTAACTTAGACGCCGAAAACAACGAGGACACAAGAAAAGATGCACACTTGACGAGGCGCACTTTAAATAATCTTTATTTTGAAACAAAAACAACATAGACGGGATCACAGGTTGAGGTTCACATATGCATGGGAAATATCTTGCATTCACCATGCAGATAAAGAAGTGGCGAAAACTAACAACGTATTGCTATGTGACACGTTCATTTCTAAGATATGAATATTCCTTTGTTTGTCAGGGATAACGAGGGCACACTGATAGAGACATCGGTGCCATGGGAGCATCTTGCAGACCTCCAAGAATTTCGAGCTCCAGTCTGTATGTCTTCATGCTGTCCTCGTTGTTTTCGGCGTCTAGCTTCAAGAATAAACAATCAACTAGCCCAACTCGCCGTCTTAATGAACTGGCATCGTCGCACACGTCCTCCTATTGTACTTTTTGTTCGTTGCTGTAGTTTTTTTAATGTTTTTGCGCCTGGTGAAGTATTCTCAAAGACTACCGGAGTCCTCTATTCATCCTCTGTAATTTTCCTTTTTTTTTTTGCAGTTGCTTTGTGCGGTCGCCTGAGACTCGCATCACGGCTGCTTGGCAGGAGGCCAACAAGACAGACTATTATTTGACCATGGCACGCTTCACTCACTATTTGCATGGCTAAATTAAAGTTAGCTTCACGAAGAACACAATCCTCTAATAAATATTCAATAGTTTTGTTTCACCATCGGTGAAAGAGCAGCTTACGCTGCGAGAAGATGGGACAAGCTAGCGTTGAAATGTTTACATCAAGGCATGTGTAGTCTTCCTTTCCGTATATTCCTGTCGGCTAATCCAATCAACGACAGAGAACGTGCCTTGCCTTTGCTCTTTTACTCCGCGTTCAACTTACAATAAAAAAACTTGTTTCTTTACGTTTCAAGATTAGAGTCGGCTTAACTATAATATACCTAAAGTTAAAATATTTAAGTTTTAGGAAACGATATTTGAGTTGGATGTTTTCAAATTTCCTAGCCAGTATTCAAAACATAATAAAACGCGTAATTACATTTAGTCGAGGCGAAAAAATATATGGTATCTTTTAGTTAAATGAAGACGCTGTTAGTTAAAAGAAGACGGTATCCAGCTGGTGTAATTGAAGATTGTTTCAAATATAGCACATGCAATAAAGCGAAACTAAACGTTTTATGTGAATAGGTTGCGTCTTGGGCTTGGGAATATGCAAAGTTTTAAAATTAAATATAATTGATAAAGTTGAAATCATCCGTAATCTATAACTGTAATATCAGTTGCAGTTACTC
Organism: Ixodes ricinus; assembly: GCA_037355805.1. Taxonomy (NCBI): domain Eukaryota; kingdom Metazoa; phylum Arthropoda; class Arachnida; order Ixodida; family Ixodidae; genus Ixodes; species Ixodes ricinus. The sequence goes on from JAZHYW010000259.1 coordinate 27,081, forward strand.
AAGCTACATGTTTACATAAAAATATATATTTGCACGATTTTTTAAAATAATTAGCTATTTCATAATCAGTTAACCAAAAGGTTAGTCTCAGGGTAGTTTCTTTTCACTACTCTGGTTAGCTTTGCGTTGAGGTTGCATAAGGTGCAGCCGCAAGTTTTTTTTCAACATACGAACGAGTTGTCTCAATAACAGCTAGCTTAATTTATTTTTACATGTTTGTATGGTTATAAAACCTCCCGGAACGGCATTTTCTGTCTTGGGGTTTTGCAGAACTCAAAGCCTCCGTGGGCTGTACTGATTATTTACACGTATCTACCCGCTGAAATAGTTAGCTACGCTTAGCGCGAAGCGGTTTTATCTCAGTAGGTCGCAATATTAGCTAAGGGTGTCGTTACAGCATATTCTTTGAATTTACAGCTTGCTAAAATTAGAAATTCAACTTCTACGTTTATTTAAGATACCTTAATTTCGTTAAGCAAAGCACGGAGAAAATAGGTGGCCCTCGACTCTATTTACATAAGCTGAATGCTGACGCAAGCGCTTAGTGGTACAAATTAAGGCAAATTATATTCTAATCGAAAAACAAAAAACTACTTACTTAACTGTGCTAAAATAGTTTACGTTTAGAATTACGAGGGGTTCAAACACAATTAAATACATAATCAGGACCTTAAAGTTGATAGCATAGTATTTATACTTTTAATTAAAAAAGAAAAAAAACTCACGGCGGACAGTAGTTTTAATTTGTGGACCGATGTCAATCGGAACTGTAATAACATATATATATTTTTAAATAAACGTTTTATGTGAACGTTTTTTAAAAGCTCAGACGTGTCGACATATTTCCGCTATTGAGGCTTACATACCTTCTAAAGAATTTGCAAGCATTTTCGTCGTAATTACTTTTTTTGTGTTCAGTTTAATTTTTAAATACACTTTTAATTCACTACAATGCTTTGACCCCCCACCCTCCCACCAAGAAACGTAACAAAACGAAAGGTAATCTGAAGTTCCGGTGAGAGAGCTTTCTCCAGATGTGCCATAAATTCACACGCTTAGATCGTTGCTGCACTTTCTTCGAGCTATGCTTGTACAAAACCGAATATACGCACGCTCCTTAGCTACAAATAAAATATAGTAAAAAAAATCATGAATGTAGGAATGGCGGTCGCTTGTCATGTTTACATGTTTCGTTGTTTCTTTTGCGCCTCTCTATTTGCAGCAAATTGCGCACCAACCAGCCTATACTCGGTTTCAGCCTGACGCGACCGACGCTACAAGCTAAAGGGACCGATCAGGCAGCGTCAAAAGCTCACGTCACCGGGCTTTCTTCTTTTATGATCGGTTCAGCGATGATAGAATGCTCACAGACAGATAACCTGAACACCAGGATGGTGCGCATTGGACACTGTCTCATTGTTCCCCTCAGCTCGTAGCGTCGGCTGTGGCTCGACTTGAGGTGAACCGATCTATAGATATTTGCATCGCTTATCACCCGGGTGAAAAATGCTGAGTCACTGAGTTGTGCACGCATGCGCAGCGTCTGATATGCCACACAACGGAGCAACAGCGCATCCTCCGAAGCCGTTCCACAGTCCAGCAGACAAAAATGGCGGCGCGCAGAAGGCGATTTATGCACAGGCCTACAGATCACCTTCAAAATACTGCCCTCTGTTGGCAGGTGAGGAATCTCTGCACAATGGCGGACGAAACGCTGAACGTCAATGCACATTGAACGAAAACAAAAACACCCACTTAAAAAGGTGATGAGCGCAGAGATGTTCCACTTTCGACCCAGTTTGATGAGCTCGTATGCTGGTAGTGCGGGCCGCGCTCCGACGTTCGCTATCTTATGGAATGACTTGAGCATTAATCGATGCAGTTGTTTCGTTATTGTGAAGTGGTTCCGGCCTTCTAATAATCGGCACGTGAATTTCGAAAGGGGTCTATATCAACGTATTTTATGACGGCCACTGGGAGCGCAACAAATGCAAGCCCCAATTTTGGCTTGCAGATTCGTCCCTCTAGTTTTATTGTGAAACCATTGACTGTCCCATGGAGTGAGCCATGCCAAACGGCATCTTAAATCCTTTCTCCAAGTGAAGCCAGCTCCCCGCTATGAAACCACGAGAAAAGCCTAGACAAGGGCACCTAGTTTCCCCGATCCCAAAGAAGCGCAGTAAAGCTGATGGATTTCGACTTCGGTACCATTGGCTGACGTGCGTCGATGAGGCTCCCATTGGCCCCTGCGCGTCAGTTTCAACGACCACTCGCCCCATAACGCAGCGGGTCCGTCAGCGCGGCGTTAACACGGAGAGTGTAACGTCAGCGCGCCGAGGAGAGCGCGCGCGCTAACCAGCGATGAAAAGTACGCAGCAGACGAAATAAGGGAGCGGACGAGCGGCTGCATGTTTTCGCATTCAGAAGACATAAGAAGTGCTTAGGAGTCCCTCCAGCCTTTTTTTTTTTTTCGCTTAATCCCTCAATCTGTTTGGCTACGCAACTTAAGTGAGGCTCTCGGGAATCGCCACACCCTACGTTTTCTGAGCTTTCAGCTACAATACATTATATACGCTGGTTCATTGTATGACGCGACCGAGACTCAATCTGCATTATGCAAGTGACGGAGCCGAAATAAGGTATCGATTAAAACCCTTCCAGAGCGGAGGCCTAACATTTTTCATATCTAGTTTATTACCTGTTTTATATCGAGCGACAACGCGTCCCGGTTTTCGGGCACACTGAGTGTTTTCTTTTTTTGCTCTCCGGATTTATATTATATTTCCCAGTAATGCGTAAGGAAACATGCCATTCACTAATCGGTGACAGGTTAAGAACCCGGTGGATATAAAACCTCCAGCACGCACTTGCTGCCTCCCACCGGACTTTGCCTGCACGACCGACGAAGCGTTATGAAAGGCAGAAATGTGTAGCTACCTACTGGCAGCTTAGGAAAGGTATGGAGTAACGTACTGCCAATCAGTCTGTGTTCAAAAGAAAATTCGTTTGTACCATGGGGGCAACTACGACGTGATTAATCGCCAACTATGACTATATTGTTATTTCAGTGAGAATTTTAATAACCGTAATTGTAATGAAAATAATAAAAATTGGAATTTATTGAAGTTCAAATTAAGCGAATTTGTCCAGCATGACGTCCCCTGCGCAAACATCCGATCCAATACATCGAAACCATGGTTAAATAATTCGCTTCGTCGCCTTTCCTACAAAAAGGCTGTTCAGGAATGAAGAAAAGCAAATATACCGGAAGTTTGGTTTAATCGTTCCACGTGCTCAACAGAATACAAGGGATTGTTGCGTACACGTAAACATACAGTTTTAAACCACACTTTACCGTCTATGTTACTTAATAAACCTCGTCAATTTCGGAGTATTGTTAACGATAAGTCATCAAGTGTCATTAATTTGGTAAGTAGTTTGGGCGATCATATATTAGGAAATGTATACGCAAATGTTCTCAATAGTGGTTTTTTTTTCATGTTTTCCCTGTATCGATGCCCATCAACTTGTCTCCTCTCATTACTACAAATGATTTCCCGATGGACCCTATTGTCATAAATAGAGTTTAATGGAATAGTTAGTATTACTGAATCCCTCAAAATGTCTTCATCTTGTGGTATTGACGATATTAATGTCAAACTGTGAGTCAACACCAGGCTATCATCTAGACTTTTCCTCACAAAAATATTTCAGCGGTCCTTCAAGACAGGTGTGATACCGTTTAATTCGAAAATTGGTAAGGTCATTCCAGCCCACAAATCCGACAGTAAATCATCCCCATTTAAATACCGGCCCATCTTGCTCACCTGCATCTCCTGCAAAATCCTCGTGCAAATCATCTACAAGCCTCTCATAAATTTCCTGGATGCCTGTGACTTCTTCAGTAGCGTGCACCACGGTTTCCGCGAGCAACTTTCATGTGCGACCCAGCTGCTTTTTCTTACTAACGACTTATTTCAAAATCTTGACTCCGGTTTTCCTACTGATGCCAGTTTCTTTGATTTCGCCAAAGCGTTAGACAAGGTCCCTTGTAATCGTCTTCTCTTTAAACTCTATTCCCTTAAAGTAGGCCCCCCTGTCCTAAAATGGACTTACTTTTCTCTAAGTTATCGCTCCTAATTTGGTTTTGCTAACAACGCAGCCTCTTATTCTCCTCCTTTCTCTTCTGGAGTCCCAAAGGGAATGATACTTGTCCCTTTACTTTTCTTAATCTATATTAATGACCTCCCAGTCAAGTTTCATCCTTAATTCGTCTTTTTGCGGACGACTGTTGTTTACCGATTGACGAAAACTCCTAACAAGAGCTTTCTACTTCAGAGCGATGTTAACGAATTGGCCGACTGGTTGTCGTACCTGACAAATGTCTCTAAATATTAATAAGTGCATGCATTTACGTTTCACATGAACTTCCTTCCACCCCGTAACAACGCTAACGCTTGACAACTCCGCTCTTCAGACTGCCACGCACTACGAATATCTTGGTGTTCATTTAACTAGTAATCTATCCTGGAGCCTTCGCGTTACTGAATTAATATCCTCTGCTAATCGATCGCTCGGTTACATTCGTCTTAATTTTAATATATCCCTTCTAACCAAAAAATCTTCTTTACGTCACTGTCGGTCGTCCTAAACTAGAACACGCTTTATCTATATGGCCTCCCTTCCGATGTATCCTAACTAATTAAATTGAAGCCCTGCAAATTCGTGCTGCTCGCTTCATTCTTTCTTATTATTTCCGTTTTCCAAGTGTCACTGCAATGAAATTTTAATTAGACCTTCGAGGCCTTTCTCTTCGTCGTAAAATCTCTCGTCTTTGCCTCCATCACAAAACGCATTACTCTCCATATCTAAGATCATCTCTCCTGAGCCCACCTACCTACGTGTCTCCACAAATGAACCACACATCCAAGATTGCCCGGCCTAACGCGAAATCCACAGCCCACCAGCATTCACTTCTACCCAAACCATTGCGGACTGGAATGGCTTCCCCAATGACATCGTCACCATCACCGACAACACCTTGTTTCGCAGCGCACAAACAAACCACTTCCCTCTGTAACGTCCTTCGGGGCCCTGAGGGTATTCGTAGATAAATAAATAAATAAGGTGTTCGTGAAAATGTCCACTATTTCGGCTGGAAACAACTTTGTGATTTTTGAAGCGGCTCAGTACCATTGTTTGATTGGTCGTGCGCTGCATGGCGCATGCTTGTTTCACCGAATTAAGTAAAGATAACGTAAAGCGACAACACACCCGCGTACGTGCTGGAACCGAAATTGACGAAATTGAAGCCACCCAATGGCAGCGAGTGCGTCAGCGCCCTCAATTCCTCGCGCAGGTGACTGCAGAGATAAAAGGAAATACAGGGTCGTCACTTTAAACAAATATGGCGGTCCAAAAGAGGTTGTGTTGTTCCATGTGCAAGCTCAGCGTACAACGCTCGGGTTCAAGCAGGCAAACATTGGCTTCCAAATGGTGTGTCCCGTTTTTATTTACTAAGTTATAATCCTGCGGCGGTGTTGCGGCGTATGCAGCTTCCAGAGGCTTAGCCTTTTCCGGGGAAACGACGGAAGGACTGCCTAAAGGTCCCTACGCATAGATGCGTTTGAGTGCGTTTGACTGCGTTGCGGCTGCGAGAAACCAGGACTTGCCTGCTCCTCTTGTAGCGTGCCAACCTACTCTTTAAATTGGATTCCACGCTTCATACTAAAACAAAGATGTGCGGGTGACGTGCTTTCGTTTCCGGACGCAACGCAGTCAAAACACTCAAAGGCTCTCAAAGGCAACTGTGCGTCGGGCCATTAACGACCTCCCACCGCGCTGATATACGTTGACAAATGTGCAATATGTGGTTCACGCCGTTGCATAGGTTGCGTTAAGAGCGACATAGACAACACGCCGATATGAAAGTAACAACAGAGTCACTGCGACAACTGTTCGCACTGCACAACTCGAGAAACAACGCAGGGATCACCTAATTTGTTATGCCACTATGAGATACGGTTTTCTTCGCGACCCTATCGTTGCCTCCATTTTTGTTACTATGGACACGACCAATGCAACTTCCCTCATTTCACTTTGGTGGCCATCGCGCCAGCCGCCAACAACATGCAATCACATGAAGGCACAAGTGGCGGCAACAGATCGTCTAAATTCTCGCTAGGTTCCCTCCGTTTGGCTGGAGTCGCGAATACAGCAGGTACCCAAAATTCTTCTCACCACCAGATAGTAAATATTTCTGAAAAACGTCTATCAAGCGATATTTAAGCCTGCAGTGTAAACCTTTTTACATACGAGTTTCGATGCTGTTTTTTAACGAATTTATGCTGGCCAAAGTCATCCTATGAAACGTTTCTTGGCTTCATTTTGAAGTGAAGTTTTACTTTGCGAAATATTAAACTTCGTCAACGTTGAGCACTCTTCATGTCACAACTTGTGAGAGAGGAAACTGCAGTTTCAAATAATTTTAGCTGTTACTGCCTCCTTTGTATTTTGAACTGCTTTCTTAACAAATTGATTCAAAAATTTTTTGAGATTATAGGTATAATATATATATATATATATATATATATATATATATATATATATATATATATATATATATATATAAGCCGTAGGACCTAAAAATACTCTCATACATATATCTTTTTGTTGTGTAGTTTGTCGTAAAATTAAAACAGAGTACAGAAAGTGAAATGCGCGACGTTCATATCCCTGAAGTAAAGGCTTGCATTGTTAGCAGTGATTCAAACCGTAACCGAAATACGAAACCCAGCTTGATTAAAATACTGAGATGTATTTTAGTCGAGCTGTGATTTCTTTTATTAATATTATTTTAAAATATTACAATAGGCTCACTTCTTCCCTCCATTGAAATGGCTGTAAACGATGCTAATATAGTTTTAACTGCGAAAGTTTAAAAATGTGGGAACAGGATGTGACAGGATCATAGGAGCAGCGTGCGCATGGTATGAGGCGAACGACTCGCCCTCCCATACATTAAAAAAAGAAAACGCCCAATAACGCACTTTTGCGAGAAACCGCTGGTATCACGAGACTCTTGGGCATGGCTTTGCTCCGCTTCACTTTACGAGGGACACAAACGGACGAGATGAGTCAACCCTGCCACTCTAGCACTGTGAACGCGACACGTGACTTAAAGCTGCACCCAACTCGGAAGTGACGCAACATTCAAGCAGAATTTAATGGACTTCAAGAGCTCGCAGCATTGTCCACGGTCCATCTTAAGGCGAAACAGAGTATCGCTGTTTTCGTCTTGATGAATGAAAGCACAGCTGTACACTCAATTTTATGAAAAGGAGTAAAAAAACAAGGAAGCTAATATGCTAAAACGGGCACCCCTCTTGTTTCCGCTTTGCTATTGTAACGATTAGTTTCCGGTGCAATTAAAAGGCGGAAGTGGCGACCATTATATTGCAAGTTCTAGACTGCATGTAATGCCTCAATTAAGGAGCGATCGTTTAAACGTTTTTGGTAGTTCTTAGAAACTCGCTTCGGGAAGGGATGAAGAATAGACTGTCAATAATTGCCAGCACGATCGTCTGCAACAGGAGTCGGCAACCGGCCGGCCGCCGGCCCTATCTGGCCTGCGAGGCAATGTTATACCAGACTTGTGCCAATCTCAAATACTCTACTCAAGATACTGTATTTCAAATACTTTTTCAAGTATCTCGGTATCCTGCAAATACTTTTAATCGAGAGTATTTGATACTTTATTTTAATTATATTTCAGAGTATCTTGTACTCATTATCTCAAATACATTTTTAACAATCCGCCATTTTCCAAGTTTTTCGGTAAGAAGTGGCGTGGGCTTGGCACGAGCAAACGGGCACATTCTTTCGAGCAACCAAATCCTGTTGCTGGCTCCGATTAGCTACGGTGACTTTGATTGAGCTCGTGAAAAAACATCGCCTTTTTTGCCGATTGTGACTCATATTTGTGACTCATATTTTTCGCGAACCAACTAGCCCAATTCAAAGTTTTAATTCAGCCCAAAGTTCGTACAATAAAGGTTTTCCCTTCACCTTCCCGAAGGCGCCTTTTGTTTCCTAGAGTTTCCCCCGAAAAATCCTCAAACAAAAGGGGTGGTTTTACGGGAGTAAAGATTAACACATTGTGAGTGTCAAGAAAATAACGAATAAAAAGAACATAAGAAGTAGACACACACATACAAAAAAATAATACATTTTTGTTTTGCTTGTTGTATATTTAACCCCGCCACGGCAAAATGTCAAGGTTTTTTTTTTTGTTTAGTTTCCTTTTGTCGTCAGGGTGTCACCCATTGCTCTCGCGACCACACTCTGTAAGCGAACATTGATAAGCAGAGAACAGGACAGGAAACGAACTAAAAGCTGGATGACCTCTCAAAATCCCAACAAAGCGTCCCCCAACGTTGAGTGCCTTTCTGAGCACAACCTACTTGAAGAAGGGGTGCGACCACTCGCCGTGGCTATTATGTGGGTTTACTTTGTTATCCAATCACTCATATCCGTATCCCAAGTTCGCTTATGGTGAGCTAACCATATAGTGAATATGGATTGTATTTAAACGATGCGTCTAAGGTGTGCCGCAGGACGTGATATTGCCGCGAGCGCACCTGACTAAGTAGGCAGCGCGCTCGTGGCCTAACGGTTTTCGCGCGTGCCTTCCACGCAGAAAGCCAGAGTTCGATTCCTGACCGCGGGGACGCATTTTTCGTTGACTTTAATGCAATGTTCTGGTAAATTCAAGAACCGTGTTGCTGATTCGAGTTTAGAATGTTCTGCACGCCGAACCTTCTACGCCGACTGTCCCAGGAGCCCACGCATGTACAAAAGGGGCTCCGCGTGGCCAGCCGGAGTCAGTCTCGCCCCAGCGTTCGATCCTGCTGTTTCGCCGCCTGCTGACGCTATCCTTCTTTTATTCTGTTTTTGGGCACTAGTTCGCCCCACTAAACATTTATTTCTTCCTGTTTATTTATTGCTCTTTCGGTCACCACCCGTGACATTTTGGTGGAGGTGCGGGGTACCGCATGTCCGTGCCGCGCAGCCCTCCGAGTTCCCGCCCTACAAGTCCGGAGCCAAGCTCCCGAGGACCCAGCGAAGACCAGATCGAGAACCGATCAAGTCGCCGCACCCAAGGTCTACACCCGGAATACGGACTTCTGCCACCCAGGACCAACCAGCCAACGAAGCCGACGATGGCCAACCAGTCGCAGACGCAGGCCGCTTCTGAATTCATCTATCTGCCCGTCGCACCACGGACGGCTGCTCCGTTCCACGGAGAACTCCACGAAGACGTCAAAGGTTGGATCGACGAGTACCAACGTGCCGTCCGCCGCAATGGCTGGACTAACGAGCAACGGCTGCAAAACATGTATTTCTCGCTCGAGGGGACTGCCAGATACTGGTACAAAAATCACGAGTCTTCCTTGACATCGTGGGACATTTTCAAAAGCCAGCTGAAGGCGACATTTGTCAACCAGAAACGCCGAGAGAGAGCCGAAGACTTACTTCGTACAAGAACTCAAGGCCCCAGCAATTGCATCACCGGCTTCGTGGAAGACTTTCTGCGCCTGAGCGCCCACTCCGACCCTCAGGCTACGGAAGAAAAGAAGGTTAGAATCCTCATGCGGGGCGTAAGAGACAACATCTTCGGCGGCCTTGTTCGTAGCCTTCCGACAACAGTCGAAGATTTTGTCACCGAGGCGACGAACATCGAGCGTGCACTGGAAGCCCGAGCCAGTCACTACCATCGACCACCCGGCCTCGCTGCCCTCGTGCCGTCTAGCTGCGACCTTGGCTCCGGTATCCCAGGCATTCGTGAGGTCATTCGAGACGTTGTCCGGGCAGAGCTCAGGAAGCTGCTGCCTGCTGCCAACCAGCCGGCTTCACTGTCGATAGCCGAAGTGGTGCGCGAAGAAGTCTCAGCGGGCATTTCAACCGGAGGCTCCTGCCAGAGTAGCAGCACCCGAGGAGCCCACCCTGACCTAGGCCACAGTGGCCCGAAGGCCACCGCCTCCTCCTCGAGTCTATGTCGCGCCGCCCCGACGTCGGTCTCCTGCGCCGCAGCACGACCGCCACCGCGAGGACCAGGTCCAGTACGCCGGCCAGGAGCCCCGCGCACCTCGGAAGACCGACGTGTGGCGAACGCCCGACCGACGTCCTCTGTGTTTCCACTGCGGGGAAGCAAACCACACCTACCGCCAATGCCCATACCGACGACTCGGGCTGCGGCGGTTCTACCCGAATGACCCACGCCCCCGTTACGGTGAACGCCCTCGGGAGATCGACGAGTACCTGCGAAGACCTCAGTCCCCCGAGCCTGCGTCCCGCCGAGAGTTCCGGTCGCCAGTCGCCACGACGTCCGGCTTCGCCGATGCACCGACCCCGACGTGAAAGCCTGTCACCCCTCGCTCCTCGCTGGGGAAACTAGGCACGGCAACCCCTGGAGGTGGAGTTGCCGAAGACGACCGACGCCAAGATCCTCCGCGAACGTCGGAGGGCCCCACTCGAGTGCTACCAGAGACCGAAACGACGCCCCTGCAACGGTGTCCAATAACCTAAACGCCGTCATCGATGGCCACGACGCGTGAGCACTGGTCGACACCGGAGCAGACTACTCACTCTTGAGTGGGAGGCTTTCCCGCCGCCTTCGAAAAGTCACGACACCGTGGGATGGACCTCAAATACGAACCGCCGGAGGGCACCTCATCACACCGGTCGGGAGATGCACTGCTCGCGTCGAGATCCACGGTGAGACGTGCCCTGTCAAGTTCGTCATTCTGCAAGACTGTTCGATGGACGTTATCCTCGGAATGAACTTTCTTTGTGAGTATGGCGCCGTCATCGACCTCGGAGCAAACCAGCTGACGCTACGAAAACCTGCTCCATCACAAGAGGAACCCAAAGCGACGTCATCCGCAGTACGAGTCCTCGCAAACCACGTGAACCTACCGCCGCGGTCAAGCGTTTTCGTACCCGTCGGGGTCGATGAGACTTTCTGCGGCGACGTTTTGCTCGAAGGAAGCCTCCAGTTGCTTCCAGGAAGAGAGATCGGCATCGCAAGTGGCATCGCGGAGCTCTAAGACGGACGGACTGTCGCACTCGTAACGAACTTCCGACAGGAGGCCCAGCACCTTACGAAAGGCACCGCCGTGGGTCACGCCGTGGAACTCCCGGACTCAGCCGCAATCGCCAAAATATCAGAAGACCTCTCTTCGTGGCCACCGAAGACAACGCCGCCTTCGCAGTTTGACATCGTCCCAACCCTGCCTACCCCACAACGACGACAACTCAGTGGCCTTCTCGCCGAGTTCAATGAGTGCTTCTCCACGTCGTCAAAGGTGCGCAAACGATCGTTGCGAAACACCGAATTGTCACTGAAGACAACGCGCTTCCTGTTCATCGGTCGCCGTACCATGTCTCTGTAAAAGAGAGAAAAGTCATCCAGAAGCAGGTCCAAGAAATGCTCGATGACGACATTGTCCAGCCCTTAAGCAGTCCATGGGCTTTACATGTAGTCCTGGTGAAAAAAAAGACGGGACTCTTCGGTTGTGCGTGGACTATCGCCGACTGAACGCCGTAACAAAAAAGGACGTCTGCCCGCTGCCACGCATCGACGACACCCTGGACCCGCTGCGCCACGCTCGATACTTTTTGTCAATCGACCTGAAGAGTGGGTACTGGCAGATCGAGGCCGACGAACGAGATCGTGAAAAAACTGCCTTCGTCACGCCGGAAGGCTGTACGAATCTAAATTGATACCGTTCGAACTGTGCACAGCACCGGCGAAGATCCAGCGCGTAATGCACACCGTTCTTTCCGGCTTGAAATGGCAAAGTTGTCTCGTCTATCTCGACGACGTCGTGGTATTCGCCAGCGACTTCGACGAGCACCTGAGACGTTTGCCAGCCGTGCTACAGGCTATCCAGAACGCCGGACTGCCACTGAAGCCGTCAAAATGTCGGTTCGCTTACGGCGAGACCAAATTCCTGGGCCATGTCGTGAGTGCTCAAGGTGTAGTTCCGACCTTGCAAAGACATCCGCTGTCGCCGAATTTCCCAAGCCATCAGACAAAAAAGCCGTACGAAGATTTCTTGGGCTGTACGCTTACTACAGACGTTTCGTTCGCGATTTTGCCAAGATTTCTGCACCGCTCACGCATCTGACGAAGGACGACATGAACTTCCATTTGGGGGAGGAGCAAGAACAGGCGTTCAACGAACTGAAGGAAAGACTCCAGTCGCCCCCTATCTTCCTACACTTCAATCCATCAGCGGAAACGGAAGTTCACACAGACGCCAGCAACGCCGGGCTTGGTTCGGTGCTCGCCCAAAGACTAGATGGAGCAGAGAGGGTGATCGCTTACGCCAGCCGGGCACTGTCCAAGGCAGAGAAAAATTACTCAACAACCGACAAGGAATGTCTCGCTGTCGTCTGGGCGTTAACCAAGTTCTGCCCGCACCTGTAGGGATCCCGTTCCGCGTGGTCACAGACCACCACGCTCTCTGCTTGCTCGCAAACCTCAGCGAACCATCAGGACGCCTCGCTCGCTGGAGTCTTCGACTGCAAGAGTTGGCGTAACCATTGTGCAGAAGTCTGGCCGCAAGCATAATGTCGCCGACTGCTTGATAGGGCCCCTGTCGAATCTCCTCCCCACAGCACCGACGACAACGATGACGCCCGTTTTCTGGGAGCAATTACAGATACCGACATGGGAGCACTTCAACGAGACGATCCCGAACATCGCGCCGTGATCGACCACCTTGAAGGTCAAGGAAGTTCAGTTTCGCGAGTCTTGGCCCGAGACTTGCCAAGCTTCGTTCTGCGGCGAGACGTGCTCTTCAAGAAGAACTTCGGAACGAGCAACCCTGCCTGGCGGCTGGTTGTTCCGGCCAGCCCGCGAGGAGAAATCTTTCAAGCATGCCATGACGACCCGACGGCTGGACACCTTGGCTACAGCAGGACGCTCGCCCGGATTCGTGACAAGTACTACTGGCCGAGACTGCCGAAAACAGTCCACCTGTACACACGGTGGTGCCATGAGTGCCAACTACGTAAGAGGCCTCCGATCGAAGCCAGCAGGTACTCCTGCAGCCGATACCTGCCCCGACTACGCCCTTCCAGCAGGTCGGAATGGATTTACTTGGACCGTTCCCAACATCGACGCAAGGAAATCGGTGGATTATCGTCGCGACAGATTATCTTACACCATACGCCGAGACGAAAGCCCTGCCATCGGGAACAGCGGTAGAAGTCGCCAAGTTTTTCGTCGACTCCATTCTCCTTCGACACGGCGCAGCTGAAGGGCTGATCACAGATCGCGGGTCATCCTTCATGGCACAGCTGACTCAAGAAGTTCTTCGGCTCAGTCACACCAGCCATCGACGAACCACCGCTTATCATCCACAGACCAACGGGCTAACGGAGCGGCTCAACAAGACGATCGCCGACATGATCTCCATGTACATCGACGTAGAGCACAAGACGTGGGACGAGGTGTTGCCGTACGCCACGTTTGTGTACAACACAGCCGTTCAAGAAACCACGGGAATGACACCGTTCCAACTGGTACACGGCCGGACGGTTACCACGATGCTGGACGCCATGCTGCCTCACGTGCCAACCGACGATGGCAACGACGACGCTCAACTGATCTCTCAACGCGCGGAGGAAGCTCGTCAACTGGCAAGAATCAAGATTCAAGAGCAACAGCGAGTCGACGCACGCCGGTATAACCTTCGTCGCAGGGACGTCCACTTCCAAGCCGGAGACCGGGTATGGGTGTGGACACCGATACGGCGCCGTGGTCTCAGCGAGAAGCTTCTCAAACGCTATTTCGGACCCTACAAAATCATCCGACGCCTCGGCGATCTGAACTATGAAGTTCTACCCGACGGAACGCGCCCATCTGCAAGACGCCAGCCACGACCCGAGGTGGTGCATGTCGTCCGGCTCAAGCCGTATTACGAACGATAGAACTTTGGACTATTCATCAAAGACTGGATTTTGTGTTTTGTGCTGCATCGGGACGATGCACTTTCTTAAAGGGGTAATAATGCCGCGAGCGCAGCTGACTAAGTAGGCAGCGCGCTCGTGGCCTAACGGTCATCGCACGTGCCTTCCACGCAGAAAACCAGAGTTCGATTCATGGCCGCGAGTACGCATTTTTGTTGACTAATGTAATGTTCTGGTAAAATCTAGAACCATGTTGCTGATTCGAGTTTAGAATGTTCTACACGCCGAACCTTCTACGCCGACTGTTCCAGAAGCCCACGCATGCACAAAAGGGGCTCCGCGTGGCCTGCCGGAGTCAGTCATGCCCCAGCGTTCGACTCTGCTCTTTCGCCGACTTCGACGCCCGCGACACTCTGCTGTTATCTTCTGTTTCCTTTTTATTTTTGGGGACAAGGCTTCGCCCCATTAAACTTTTCGAGTTTCTATAGTTATTCTTGTTTCCTCGCCTGTCCATTCGTGAATATGTTTTTTGTCACGAGAGATATGAACCATTACTAATATTTCGACTTTGCATTAGGGCGGAATAGTCATCCTTGTGTGTTTAAAATTATTGTTGACACCTCTCTCGCAATTTTTTACTGTAAATTCTCATAGAACGTTTTCCACACTGTGCATTATATAATATGATCCGATTTTTTTTAAAAAGTGGCTTTAGTGTGAAAATGAAAGTGTATGTTGGTTCCTCCTTTGTAATTAAAACATAGGCCAATTGTGAAATTCGGTTATTTTTACGAGATATAAAGGCGTTAAAACCATTTCAGTGAGTCCTTTACAAAGTTTTAATTTCATTCTAGTCGAGTGTTTGCTCAAAACCTATAACTTATTCAGTTTTGATACTGTTAATGCGACATTGCTTAGTCACGCTTTTTGAGAATGTGTATTCAATGCAGGTTCAGATATAGAGAGCACAACGCCCCTACCGATGAGTTGTGGCGTAACTGGAGCTAATAAATGCGATATGCAGATTTTCAACCCAGGCTACATTTGGTTTTTCTACAGGAAAATTGACTAGTCCGATGTATATACCAGTGTAACAATCCCAGCCATAGGACCAAATCATCAAATTCATAAATGAGCAAATTCTTATGAATAAGGCAATTTAACTAGGCGAACTAATCGATTTATTATCTCCGCATTAAATTTTTAGAGGTTAAAATCAGACACGAGCCAATCTGAAACAATATGTACTCGACACTAACCGAATACCTACGCTGCACTTACTGTTGAGCTGCCAGCATAACGACGACCAAGAATATTACCAGTTGCAGCCTCTTTCCATGATTATCTCTGAATGAATTTTCGGGATAAAGCGTATGTTCTTTGCGGGTTCGCACTCTGCTCCTAACAAACTACTGCGTAAACAAGGACCCTATACAGCCTACTTATAGTATGGAATCTGGAGGAACAAGCTATCATGTCTAATATAAATGACAATAAATGACAAATATCGTAACGTCCCTGTCAAGTGAGTTACAACATTTCAACACAAGGCAGTGGTTCTATTGTTTGATTCTTTCTTTCATCAAAATGCTTGATCGCTTGAACTTAAAGCCTGAACGACATTTAAGCGTAAAATGATAGATGATCTTTGGACAATCTTCAAAACATAACGCTTGAATAACCAAAACGTTGAGAACATGCACAGATGGCTCGCGTGTTTAACAGTTTACCGAAAGTTTACCAGCTGGTCTGCATGCTTTTTGTTATTTCTACCATTTTTGATTTCAACAAGCAGCTCAAGAAATGTGATTTTTTTACTAAGTGAAAAGCATAGTCTAACCATAAACTTTCACTACGCCTGGCCTATAGTGAATTAAAGGATGCATGGGTGCATCAAAGTATTTTTAGCGAACTGGATAAGACACGCCTGTTGCAAAACAAATATTCTCCAAAATTACAAAATACATAATATTTCCGTCACAACTGCGCAATTTAGTGCTAGCCCGCCAAGGCCCTTCATTAATTTTGGATCTGTTGGTGCTACTGGCCGAGTGCTCACGTACAATCCTATTATTTCCTTTCGCGAACATTTTGTGAGTCTAGCCTGTCGTCCGTCACTGCATGACACTTGTGTTAGAAGCGAGGCTGCACCTTCTGCCATCGTCTGCCAATAGTCTGCCACTGTCTGCAACCATCAGCCGCTCTTGCAGACGCTACATCGTTTTAAAGACGCGGCTACAAAAGTTGCGCTGTACCTAACTTTTATATAAAAGCCAGTGTATTATTGTTTTTTTGCAGGCACGTTGGTCTATAAATTTCACGTGTTGGGATCTTATGAGCTCTCTGAATGGCTGCAAATGTCACAATTTTAACCATTGTTCACATAGTGGCAATTGTGACACTTGTAGGCCTCCACAGATCAGTAAGGCGAGGGTGGACACTTATAGATAAAATCAGCGTTAACACGCGCGAACAAACAAGTCAGGAAAGTTTAAGCCTAATTAGTTTTGGTAGGACAGTAGGGTTACACCAGTCAAGCTGCCAAGGCGTGCACCCGGGCTACACTACAAAACCCTCTCCTAGCGATAATTGTTCGCTTATAAATATGTTGGTTCAGACTGACTTATGATCAAAATGACGATTGTGAAATGACTCTCTTCTAATACAAATTGTCGAGCTCTACAGTTTACGGGTCAAAATGGACGACTCGCAATCGCTGTCAGCTATATTTGACATGATTTGAGGTCGGATATCTTGAAAATAAAGATCCCGTAATATTTAAAAAGATTCATAATTTGAAAATGATTTTGCAAAGCCATAAAATGTGTAGCCAAAAACACTATCACAACATATATGAACGATTTCACAACCACAATTCAGAACGTTGAAGATTTCGAACGAACGGAATTTTACAGCGCCTCATTGAAGTCAGGAAAAATAAAACCAAGTTTCTCTTTGATTAACCGATTATGCATCCTAACGGAAATATTCTTACGATGGGCCAGCTGAACAAAGAACCACGCATAAAACACCATTCACACTGCTGGACTAACAACTGTTTAATGCTCTTCCTTTCTTTTCCTCTTTGCGAGTGATTGAAAACTACTTATCCCGTAATTGACTCCGTAAGTGTGACGTCATGGGTCCAAACAAACCGTTGCTAGGGTCGTTGTTATGGACGAATACATGTGGCTCGGTTTCGCTACGAAAACCCGACCATTCAAAAATCAGGAGTAGGATTTAAACTTCTAAAAATCACAGATATAGAAAGCTTGAATGTCATATATGTTTCGACAGAAGTGTGCCGGTAATCGCTCGTTTCTGAAATATTTACGACTGCAACTTCCGGTCCTCAAGATGCCTGCAGCAGACGACGAATGCAAGAAGTATGCCGTCTGCCGCACGCCGGCCGGCCAAGTGGGGCCGTCGTTTGCATCGTGTGAATAAAGACGATATTCTGACATCGCATTTGTTTGAAATATAATGAGTTTCATACACTCTTAAGATTTCATAGTGGGGTGCGATGCAAAATATGGTTTATCGAAAGTTCGGGCGTCGATCGAGATGATAGTCTGCTAAAAGATCGCATTGCACCCGCAGATCGCATTGCACCCGCGAGAAAAGCACTTCAGGCGAACGGTTGAGATCCCAAATTTTGTTTGCGGACTCGCGCTATGCGAGGGTGCTTCGTATACCTGGTTATAACCATCGCGTGGAGAGAGATTCTTGCAGTTTCTTCAGATTTCCGCAAGACCCCAAAGCGCGAAAGAACTGGATAAAAAACATAAGGTGAGTCTATTACAGACTGTACTCGCATCGCGGGTTCGATGAAGATCTTCACCAAAAGAGCACATCCACGGAATTTGATGTATACCAAGGGGAAAAAAAAGCAAAATACTGCGAAATCGCGATAGACATGCAATTCTTTAATAACCTGACAACCACAATAATAAAATAATAATAACAAACGACTTACCTCGACGGCGTACGATTTGTTTCTCATGGTGGCCTGCACTACGCCGGTAATGCACTTCAGGTCGTCGTCGTAACTGATCTGCGTGACGTGGTTTGATTTTACTGCGTTTTCACCCCTCGTAACTAAGCTGGGTTGTTCACAGAAAAAAAAACGCACATTGCGGAGGCCTTTACGGCCACGGCAATCCACTTGTTTTTGTCGCTTGTTTACCGACGCATTTCAATGAAGACGCCCGCTGCAACAGAGGCCAGCAAATCTATCGTGTCGTCTGCTACCAAAGCAAAGCGGAGTGTAAGACTTCAGAAATGGCTTTCATCGTTGCAATATGACACTGAGACGACAAGAACATCTTCATAATTAGATATCAAGAAGTTAGGTTGCTTACAAAAAATTATTTACTTACTTGTAAGCAAAAATCTAGCCTCATGTGGAGTCTCCATGCATTAGTCCATAGCAACGTCCCTAGCAACGGTTTGTTTGGACCCAAACGCCATGTTGTGACGTCATCACTTACGGGTTCAATTCATAATATCATTTTCTTTTTCTTTTTCTTTAGGTCACTTTTCGATTTTTCGCTTTACTGGTTTTTTGGCGTTTCTTCTTCCTTTAGGGGTTGAGGCTGCGCATTGGCGTCTTTTCTTCTTTATCCTTGCCCCGGACGCCGCAGCTCCCTGCAGGCAACGCTTCCTCCTATGCGGTCGAGTGCAGCTGAAGGGGCACTGGCACGAGTCCTCTCCGTTGCATCCTTGATGGCTAGGGCCTCGGTGCAAATTCTCGCGCGAGTTGGTTTCTGTGTTTTCCCCGCAATGCTGGCTTCGTGTAGTTTTGCCCGACCGTTTCGCATGTACGGCAGTGAGCTGTCAGCCGGATGTCCGGCTGCTGTTAAGGCTCGTAAAGATTGCGGTGACGTGCTCTCTTGTTCTATCGTTATTACAACGTCCTGTCTGCCATATATCACTCTCCCACATGTCATGGGGAATCTTCTCTACACGACCTCTTTTGGCATTGGGCACGCTCGGTCGTGTGCCGCTTCACATTGATTTTCGTTTGTGTTTTGTCCTTTGTTGATTTTCCCACACGTGGAAATAGCCTTGTGCGGCGCGGTGCACCATGACGTGGCGCCCCTTGCTGCCGTCTGCTCATCTTCTTTGGCTGGTGGGTACGCCATGAAGCTATGGCACGCACCGCTACGCGTGGTTTCTCTTTGTCCAGCTGGCCCATCGTAAGAATGACCCAACTAGCTCAGCTTAAGCCCGTGACAGGAAATATTCTGCCAACTTCTTTTACGAAGTTAATTTAGTTGTGACATAGCAATCCTCTCGATATACTTAAGCATGCTTTTAGGGTGCTCAGCGTCTCCTAAATTAATATGGAATGACAAGCTTCTTACACGTAAATTAAGTTTATTTCATGCCATGTTTCCATTATCGTCCTAAAATATTACTTCTGAACTTTTGCTTGAATATGCCATTCAGAACTGAAGTGGATATATAATTTCTGCGATGGGCTTGTCTATTTTTTCCGCATTCCTCTTCCAACTTTTTGAATGGCATCAAATAACCACGGCGCGATTTTGAGCAAGGTGCCAATTGGAATTCTAACGGTTCCTAAGAAATGCGAAAACGTACAGTAACTCGCCACATGCTTACAAATCAAATACAATGTCATACGAATAATGCCGGATGAAGGTTACATGACAAGAAGGCCATAACTTTTGGGGATGCCGAAAGTTTGGCTTACACCAACAAGATACATGGCATGCGCATATAGCGAGCGAATCAGAAAATTCTTTGAACGGTGACGCTCCTTCCTCGCGACGCATGACAAGAAATACCTAACAAATATTGGGTTTTTAGGTCACTTTGGAAGTAAACTCTAGTAGTGGACTTCTTCTCCAACCAATTGTTTATTTTGTTAGCATACCTTCTTTTTTCACATAATTCAGTCAACTAACTTGATGGGTGACCGACGTTTCACCGATATTTCGCTTAAGTTTCTAACTGGCTTTCAACAAAAGAAGGCAGATGCAGGAAGCTCCAGCCCTCTTGCGTTTTCTACCTACTTTTTACTTAAGCATCTGAGTAAACAATTTTATTGAAGACAAAATAACTGAGGTAGCACAGGTCTGGCTAAAATATTTTTGTCGGTTAATTTGGGTTCTATAAGCACGAACCAGACTTAGCTCCAAAATGTGCGACCGCGGTTTCTAACTGTTCTAGACAGCGGGGCAGAGCGATGCTCTAATGCACCGCAGGTGTCGATGAAGATTTCCATGTTACAGCAAAGTTAATGTTGGAAAGAAATTTGATACAGGTCTTGTTGGCACAATATTGTTACAAAAATAACATCTCTCTTGAGAAGCTCCGACGCAACGGCGAAGGTTGCATGCAAGGTTCAACGTCACAAAGTTACCTTTTCGGTGGTTATAAAACAATTGCTTCTTTGTTCTCCACTTTATATCGACTCAGCTTTAATGTGATGTTAAGTTGTATTCGATTAAATCTTGAGATTGCATTGCCTATACCAACCTCGTAAAAATGTCATTAGACATTTCTGTGGGGTTGCTGCGTGCGAATCATAAAATTAAATTATTAACAATATTGTGACAATACTAAACAAAATCAAAAATCTTTCTAAATGAATAGAGACGTTCATATACTGAGCCTTACAGTTCGGTTCTAAGCGGGCCGCTCTCAGGAACCAGGGATGGAATGCTCAAGTTAGGCAACGAGATTACATTCATCAGAAGCTGCCATATTTTAGTGATTTGTTTCAAGTGCCGAACGCTGGACTACTGTAAAGTCTTGTCCTTTCTACGAGACAATGCTTTCTAAGTAGCAGTCTCAATAGGCGGTCAGAAGTTTATAAGTAATCCGTCTGTATAAAACAAAGCTAGAAATATAACAATAAATAGCTGCCGAAGTTCACTAAATATTTAGTCTACTTTGGCAGCTATTTATCGTTGACTAAACATTTAATGCAACCATATCACAAGATTAGTTGCCGCGAATGCCACCTGTCGAGCACTCGTCGAAAAAATCCTCGACTTCTCGATCTGTGGTCAGGTCTGTTTACCGCTGTACTTCTATTTACCAAAAATGCTTGCAAATAAACACCAGTAAAAGAAATAAAAAAAACATATTAGGGGTTTTGTTTTTGTAATAATCATCGGCGCAACTCTATTTACATTCGAATACCATTTACAAGTTAAAACACCAATTGTAGATAGAAGCAAGGCAGTTGTTAAGCACTTGGTCTTTAGCACTATCTGTTTATGAAAGAAGGAAAAAATCGCCTCCAATAAATCTGGACTGAATACAAAGGCTAGCTACCAGATCATTTGTAAACACCAAAAATAGAAACGGGCTTGGCACAGAGCCTTGCGGCACACCTGAGGAGACTGGACCTGTCTGGAATGAAACATCATCTATTCGCACAAATTGTTCGGCCTTGACATTAGTAACAGTTCAACAAATCCAATATCTTATTGTTATTCAACAGTTCTTTTAGCTATTCGTAAACATGTATTGGGTGAGAGACTCAATCGAACGCTGTGGCTTGATTTAAAAACAAATAACTCCTGTCTGTTTCCTTGAATCAAACCCATTGTAAATATATTTATAGTAGGAAGCAGATGTGTCACTTTCAACTGGCCATGGCGGCATTCAGAAATATAACATTTCTCAAGATGCACACATAGGTGTTTATATAAGGAGTATTCCAGTGCATTCTCACTTGAGAAAAATAGGAAA
Organism: Ixodes ricinus; assembly: GCA_037355805.1. Classification (NCBI taxonomy): domain Eukaryota; kingdom Metazoa; phylum Arthropoda; class Arachnida; order Ixodida; family Ixodidae; genus Ixodes; species Ixodes ricinus. The sequence continues at coordinate 48,789 of JAZHYW010000259.1, forward strand.
ATTGAGATGGAATTTGTGCTCAATTTGTCCCCAGATATTGTAAACTGGTACAGCTATCGCGGTCCTTCATTTTTAAAGATATTGCGTTAAGGAGCTCGTGTCACAAAAGCCAGCGTCGAAGCCGGTGGCGTTGTGACGGAAAAATACTGGTTGGTCTATAGCATGGGTCTCAGACACGCGGCCCACGGGCCGCATGCAGCCCGCGACTCGCTGGGACGTGGCCCGCCGGGAGACGGCTACGAGCCCCGGTTCCCATGCCTCGAGCACTAGGAATTGGCATGCGCCATAGTGATCTCATCCCGTTGATTACCTTTCGATCGAAAAGTCGCTCGGCTCTTTTAACGTATTCTAATAGCTTAGACTAATCTGTGTTAATTTGACCTTTGTTACGCCTTATTCATGGCCTCCGAGCTTTTCGTAATATACAACAATTACGCTTCTAGGCTGCAAGCGCAAGCTGTTCTTGTAAAGGATAAATCTGGCTGCGCAAGCTTTCGATCAACAGGAGCAACTGCCAAAGATAAAGCTGGGACCTCGGGATTCTTCCTAAATAAATGACATAATTAAAAGACAAGTGTGTGTTGAGAGTGTTGTATTAAAAATCTCCAGATGTCAATAACTGCCAAAATTGTTTTTTAGAGTAATGTTAAGCTAGAATAATTCCTGAGTGAAATGAGAAACGGGAACGACAGTGTACTTGCTCTCTTGATCTATTAAAAATGGCAGAACGTTGGCGAAGGGTGTCAATTTAATTATATTATCATATCAGGTCACGGTCGAAAGTAGTCCTATAAACAAATCAAATCTAACAATGTTACTGGCAAAACTGTGAGTTTACAAGAAGCATATAACACGAGGTCTCTTCTCTAAATTCTTTTGACCCCCCCCTTCTTATGTTGGCCCTCGACTTTCCCGTTGTGGGCGATCTGGCCCCCACATCCAAATGAGTTTGAGACCACTGGTCTATAGGGTCTTGACGTAACGGCCACGCGACCTCGCGTGCGAATTTTGAATAACCCTGAATGTTGAAGTGAAACGTTGCGTGACGTGGTAAATGAGAAGTGAATAAAAATATTATGTAATGCAGATTAAAGTTAGCAGCATGTCTCAAAGGATTTCACTTTAAAAAGTAATTTCTTTGCCTTCAAAAATTTTCAAGATTTTTCGGCGGGATCCGAACCCACGTCCCTTGGGTTTCGATGACACACGCGTTCTTACTAGGTCCACGCAGACACTTTTCTTATTGGTAGGCGGGACCTAATATATTTAGCTATCGCGTTCCAGTCTTAGAGAAGAACTAAGCTGAGTCTTGGTCTGCAGTCTGCAGTTGTTTATCTTTGTTTTGTTAAAAAGAAATGTTTCGCAAGAAATAGAAAGTGCCGAAACTTCTGCGGGGTTTTCGTTGAAAGTTGTGAATCATCACGTTAAAAAACGATAACTGGCAGTTTTAATGATTAACCACAGATGCTATTTTTTTCTGTTTCTTTTGTACTTTTTACGCACATGCTTGACTAGACGTTTTAACTGCCACATATTAATTATTAGTCAATGTACTTTCCTACGAAGGTCGCCCTTTATCGGCGAAGCACGCATTTATCTATTCACTTTATTTATTTATTGAGTTAACCAGCATTGCCGTGGAGACATTATTGCCTCCAAGGCGAGAGTTAGTTCCACATGTTTAAAAAATTCCCTTTAATCGTTTATATTCACTTCACTTTCACAATATATGTTAACAAATTCATTGTACGATTGGGATAGTAGATTCAAAATGTTCACGCATTGCCCTTTGCCGAAGTCACGGAACTTTTCTACAAACACATATACGCTTGGGCGTGGAATTCTCGAACACTTCACCTACATCATACGTTGGACAAGTATTGCTAGTACGATCTCAGAAATATTGTCAGGCAAACTTATTACTTGGCATGAGAATATAAAATCAAGCGTTACCTCTTCAGTAAATTTCAGACGACACCAAACGTCCCGTTGATATCTTAACACAATGCGCGGACGTCTCGCGTCTTGAAGCCGACGTCCAACAAACCTCCCATGAGCGAACTTGAAAGGACTATCTAAAAAAAAATCAAAAAGTGGCTGTTGTCAGGACATAAAAAATACTTTCACCAATCCACACCGCGCAACAGAAAAAGAAAAAGACGTCGATTATTATTTGCTATCATCGTCATCATCATAAAGTAACTGCTGAGGGTTGCATGCCATCTGAAATGGAGGAGTTGTGGACTCTGAAATCCCGCTATCTGGTGCTTCCACCTTATGCGAGGAGTTAACGGCCATTACTTTGAGGCTACAAAGCTACAGATAATATAAATATCAGGTTTGTTTAAAAATTTTAAAACTCTGCTGAGAGGAACTAAAGTGTTTATCACCAAGCAGCTTCTCCATGTATTGATTCGATCTTCATAATTGATTTCTAAAGGCACTACCTCTTTGGGGGTGGCATGTCGTTTGCATTCACGTTTGTAGTAGAACTCTATATGGGCAGGGAAGTGAACAAGCAGAGAGACACGGCTAGAGAATGTAAGTACGATTTTTTCTTTGCGTAGAGATTTCTCGGTGATATTGACCTACATGATTTTAGGTTGAGCAATCAAATTGCGTGACACTTGCATTACTCGAAGAGGTCGTCATTTTCAAGGAAGAAACAAAACCAGGTGAGATTCGTAAGTGAGATTTGGGTGTTGTACCGAGATTGACATATTATCAGCACGACCGTGGTTCGACACAGCCGAGTGGCAGCACTAAAATAGCAACACATGTATTTAGCTTTTTTCAGTCACTTATTAAGCTGCGTTCATGCTCTGACGTCAGGCATGTTGCCGCAACACTGATAAATTTTGAGTTTCATGTTCTAAAGTATCGAGGCTCTAGAACAAAGAATATAAGCTATAAATTGCACTCCGAAAGTTCAGATGCATGTAACAGTCGTGAAGAAGAACCTAATTTATAGCCGCGTGGCCTCGCATGAACTTACATCATGCTGGTATGTTTAAATAAGTAAATGGGCTTTCCTCGTGTTTTTGTTTTACCTTTGTATACACAGCTCGGAATGTTCTGCGTTTTCGCTTCACCGTGATAGTGCATACCCCAGGTAGCACGAAAGAAATGCCCAACTTACGCAAAGGTCTGGCAAACGTATGGTCCCAACTTTTGCCCAGTGAGGTCTTGCACCATGACATTCATCAGTGCCAAAGTACGTTGCCTAAATATAGCCCAAGTAGGGAGATTCTAGGGCATGCCACTGTTTGGCTTTTCTCTGGTCCGCCAGAGGAGTGCCAAAGTAGTACCGAACTTGACCCATTCCTGCGCGAGCAACGCCTAATTTGGGTATTTCGGACATGCAGAAAGTTTGGCTTTTCTCAGGCCCGCCACAGGAGTGCCAAAGTAGTGCCATACTAGAGCCATTACTACCAAAGCAATGCCTAATTTGGGTATTTCGAATATGCCAAAAATTCGGCTTTTCGCTGTTCTGCCAGAAGAATGCCGTAGAAAGTGCCATACTGGAGCCATCACTGCAAAAGAACGCCAAACTTGGGTATTTCGCATAAGCAAAAGCTTGGCTTTTCTCTGGTTCGCCACAGTTGTGCCAAAGTAAGTGCCAGGCATCCAGCCATAACTTCGGAAGTAAATCCTAATTGGAGAATTTGGGGCATGCCGAAGTTTGGCTCTTCCCTGGCTAGCCACTGGAGTGCCAAAGATGTGCCAAAAAGTGAAAAAGTGAACCGAGGGGCCTGCCGTAGTTTGGAATTCTCTGGTGTGCTACAGAAACGCTCTTTCATGCCCTCCAGAAGAAAATTTAAATTAAATAAGTGTTGGAAACTCGATGGTGAGATCTCACCATCTGCGTTCCCACGCAGCAAGGCGATACTTGGCAGTGTAGTGACAGTACCGGTTGAAAGTGGGCTCCAATATCGCTCGTCTAGTTGTGCACCACCGTTCAGTATCAGGGTGGTATTGCCGTACAGTCGTTTTACCACAGTCTACTGTTCGTGCAATATCGTGCGAAAACTCTATGATGCGTCAGCTTCGTATTGGCCGCGCGTCGTGCATGTCTGTGTTGTGTTGGACGTTGCCTATCATTTGTTGGATATCAATAACATACAAGGACGATCAAACATTTTTGAATTCTCCAAGAAGTTTATTAAATCACTATCATTCCATACAACTTCTTATCGACATATTTAGAAAGGTCATACTTCTCTGTAAAATTAAAAGCAAATTATAAAATATATTTAACACAAATTTTATGCCAAGAAAAACTCATAAATTAAAACAGAAAAAATCGCGAAGATTGAGAGGAAAGCAGAACTACTAGCAGAAGCATGCTTGCAGTGTACTTAATAATAAAATCAATATCATGCAATCTTTGATAGATGCACAATCCGACTCGGGAGCCAAAAACACAGTCGAGAATAATAAAGAGTAATAATATTAATAATTTTATTTTCACATACTGGGGGCACATGTGGTGGTGTGTGGGGCTAAGGCAGATAGATGAAAGACCCTTACACAGAGCGCCTCCCAGCCCACTACCACATGTGAAAACACAAAACAGACATATATGTACAGAAATATACAATACAGACAGTACATACAAAGGAAAAGAAAAGATGGTGGGAAACAAGCAACGCATTATGACGAGCATGCCAGTTGTATCCCATACATCCTGGCCAGCTCGCGTGACTCTGCACCGTTTGGCGGCAGGGGGCTTTACACACCAAGGGGATAGCAGCTGGGAGCAGTGAGGAGCTGTGGCGCAATGTCCTCCCCTCAGCTCGTCAGGTTGTCCAGCTCCCTTGCCAATTCAAGCAACTGTCGCAAGGTAGGTGCCTCCTAGGGAACCATAACCATTTAACACCCGGCAGGCGAAACGCACACGGAACACTTGGCGCCTTTGTTGGACTGAGCGTCACCCAAGCGCCTTCAGCCGGTCACAGTACCTGGGGTCCAGTGCAGAGACATGTCCAAGAGCCCTGGAGCATATTGTTCTGGACGCCCTCCGCTGGACACTTTCGATCCGTTCAATTAAATCCTGCTGGGTTGGTGACCAGATGGAGTAACAGTACTCAAGGGATGGGAGCACCATCGCAGTGTACAATGTACGCAGTGAAGCCGGCTCACAGGGCCTCGTCGCCCGTGCAACGAAGCCCAGCATACGCCGAGCCTTGGCAACCATACAGTCCACATGAGCAGAAAACTTCATTGTAGAAGTGAACATCACGCCAAGGAAGGAGATCGACTTGCGGGGCACCAACCTTGCTTCCTTGAGTGTGTACTGCGGTGGGATCCCACACTCCCTGGCACAGAAGCGGATCACAGCGCTCTTGCTGGGGCTAAGCTGCAGGTAATCTGTAAGAGCCCGGTGCCCCACTTCCTCGGGAGGAAGTCCTGGAGGTGCTGGCGGCTCCTTGTGTCGAACACGGTGCACAGGAATGAGGTGTCGTCGGCGTACTGTACCACCAGAAGTCTGTTGCTCTGCGGCATATCGCTGACGTAGACCAAAAACAGGGTCGGTCCGAGGACCGAACCCTGAGGTACGCCAAAACAATGTTGCGTTCATCCGAACTGCATGTGCGCCCGTAAACCACCTGCTGACTTCGGTCAGCGACAAAATGTGACAGCCAGGTTATCAAAGGGGCATCTATGCCAGCATCGTGCGATTTCCGCCTCAGGGTGGTCAGTTTGAGCGTGTCAAAGGCGTTGCTCAGGTCCGTTTCCACCCGGCTGTCCATGTTGTCGATGACGAAATTTGCCACAGTAGCGAGAGCGATCTCGCAGTTTTTGTCCCCGCGAAACACATGCTGCAACGGCGATACGTAACGACTTTCCTCAAAAAGTCCAGAAGGTGCGCATTTACAACTCTTTCAAACGTCCGGCAAACAATCCATGTGAAGGACACGGGACGGTAGTGCCGGGGGTCATCGGAAGGCCTTCCATGACTGTTGTGAGGAGGGGTAACCATGGCACGTCGTCAAGAGTCTGGCACGACGCCCTGATCAGAGGGCCCTGAAAGACTGTGAAGAGTGAGGGTAGAGCATGGAGGGAATGAGTTTGAAGAAAGCAGGAGCCATCCCATCTGGTCCTGCACCTTGGGTGGGTGTGATCTTGCTGATAGCCTCCAGTAGCGCTTACGATGTGAAGGCGACGGAGGATAAAGCGGTTCGAGAGCCGTTGAGCGGGCTCACTTGAAGGTGGCCATGTTGTTCCGAGCTATCCGGACTATCGGTTGCAGAGGAGCTGTTGACCGAAAAAAAACTGGTCGGCAAAAGAGCTGGGCGATTTCCTGTGGCTGGTCCGTAACATGGTTCTCGTAGTCAAAACAGGGTCGTTGGGTTGATGTTCTTAATCGGCCAATGTGTGCCCAAAGCACCTTGGGTCATCTTTGTCCTTCATTGGGATTCCTTAGACATATCGCTTGTGAGCGACAAAAATTGCTGCCTTCAGTCGTCGTTGGTGGTCCTTAGCCATCTGGAGTGTGACAGGGCACTTGTTACGGGCAGCCTTCTTGAATAGAGAGCGCCTGACCTAGCAGCTTTGATGATGTGGGGGATACCCAGAGAGAGTGCCTACGCTTTGTACTTTTTGCGGCACATGGGACACAGTCCTGCCGAATCGCCAACGCAAAGTCGCACCACAACTGGTAGTTGGCCAGGCTTCCTTCTCCAGATCAAGCACCATGGTGCAAGATGGGGGAGCATGGCGAAGTGCCCCAGGTCTGCTGGTCCTACTTCTACAGTTTCCGTGCAAAACACCCCCTACGGGGCACAGTCACTGTGTAGGCGAGTTCGACAGAACTATGACCATTGCCGGGCATACCGCTGGAGACCTCGCAGGATAAAAAACGTGTTGTATTGGACATGAATACAAGGTCCAGATAACTGGCTGTACCACTCCGGGTTGCATTAGTTGGCTCCGTACAAATTTGGGCAAATCCAGCAGTCGTCACCACGTCAAGCAAAACATCATCAGTGTTGTCTCGAGGAATCGCATCGTCCTGTGTGAGCCAGTCAATGTGGCAATAAACGTCACCAATCACAATAATGTTGGCATAGCTTTTCTGCGATGCCGTGTGCAATGATCATTCGAGCAGCCTGCACGAATCGTCGAGGGACCACGGCAGGCAACAGATACAACATACAAGTATGGTACCCCGGGGAAGATGATACTCAACAAACAGTGCATGCAGGTCCTGATACCCAGGATCTGTTTGGCGGTGAACACAAAACTGCACTGGAATCGCCATCATGACGCCGCCGCCAACACCCTTCCGTTCCTTCCTGAAGGCGCGCTGAGGCTGAGTAGTTCACCATCAGCTACGCTAGAACCCAACCATGTCTCCGCGAGAAGGAAAATTTTGTTTTTTGGAAATGGTGCATAGAGTAATCGCGAGTCTTGCAACTTGTTTTCAAGCTCCTACAGTTGTTATACCAGAAGTTTTCGGCCTCGTAAATGCTTGCCGGGCGTGTCATAGGCGTTGAAGTGCCAGAAAACACAGGATTGTCAAGAGAGCGGTAGGCGCCGGCGCCTCCAGTGAAGAACAAAAAGGGGTCTGCTCTTTTTGTGTCATCAAATATGTCGTCGGAAAAGAAAGGGAGAGAGCAATTAAAGCAGTGCTGCGGGTTGTCGCAGCGGCGTGACGCGTCTCTGCTCCTGGCGAGGGATGCAAACACATCGTCGCGTTATTGAAAATTCCATCAAGATACGTAATTTGGGACACTGACTGCCAGTCAGCAGCCCTAGTGGAACGTGCCCTGATGGTCCATCAGGTGACGTCTGACTGCCAGTCAGCAGCCCTGGTGGAACGTGTCCTGATGGTCCATCAGATGACGTCTGACTGCCACTGATGGAATGTCCCAAATTACGCATGTGGTGGTCTTTGATGGAATGTACCTTCCAAATTTATGTTTTTCAGGTAAAAGGGACCCGTACGAAAATGTCAGCTACAGGCCGGAATGAAAAGTGCCGGTTCCGCCTAGACCCAAAACTGGGGCGCAGTTGGTATCCACCCTGAAACCGCGCATTTCCAGTCCCTATTTTTAGACCTAGGCGGTGCACCGCCGGAATTCCCGCTGCGCTCACCACTGGACTCTACAAAAAATTTGGTGCTATGCTCTTGGCCGTTACAACTGAGAGATCGTCTCGATTTCAGACCCAGGCAGACTGGGTCACCGAGAGTACGACGATCTCTGGGTTGTCCCACTGGTACGCAAAGATGGCTACAAGACGGCTAAAAGACGTCTTGGCAAGATGTACAATACGTCTTGTAGACATCCTGGCAAGACGTTATATAGCCCAAGACGTCTTGAAACGTCTTGTAGCCGTCTTCTAGTCGGGCTAACGCCCCGTCTTTCTTGGGCTACAAGACGTCTTGCAAGATGTCTTGAAGAACTCTTGAAGACGACTACAGGACCTCTAGATAGGTCTATTTAACATCTTAAAAGGGATATAAGATGTCTTTTAGCCATCTTTTTCTTAGCTCATGCACCATTATTTTGGCTTACAAAACAAAATGTCTTAAAATTTGTCTTGGCAAGGTCTACGAGACGTTTTGTAGACATCCTGGCATGACGTTATATAGCCCAAGACGTCTTGAAACGTCTTGTAGCCGTCTTCTAGTCGGGATAATGCCCAGTCTTTCTTGGGCTACAAGACGTCTTGCAAGATGTCTTGAAGAACTCTTGAAGACGACTACAGCACCTCTAGATAGGTCTATTTAACATCTTAAAAAGGCATATAAGATGTCTTTTAGCCATCCTTTTCCCAGCTCATGCACCATCATTCTGGCCTACACAAAAAAATGTCTTAAAATTTGTCTTGGCAAGCGTCTACAAGACGTTTTGTGGACATCTTGGCAAGATATTATATAGCCCGGACGTCTTGAAACGTCCTGTAGCCGTCTTCTAGCCGGCATAACGCCCAGTCCTTGGGCTGCAAGATGTCTTGCAAGATCTACCATAGACGACTTGAAAACTATTACAGGACAGCTAGTTACGGCCTGGATATTTTAATCCCAAAAAGCCATAAGGCTTTGAATAGCTAAACTCCTTATATAGTGGTAAGGACGAGTACTGAAGCCGATTCGTACTGCAGCGACTGACTATGTGAGGGGGCTAACGTCAAGATACAACCATGACTTACCATGGCAATCAAGAATTGCAACACTAATTAGTTGCCTTAGCGGCTTTCAGTCTCTTGAGTCAAGTCTTTGCAATATAGTCAAGCGCTGTTGCAAAAATAGGCCTTTGCACCAAGCTGGTGTGAATAAAATGACATGGTTAACATAGCAAAGCATAGCTATTGCATGTCTGTAAGTACACCACATATTGAACACCTGTCAATCGCAAGCTCTCAAGTGACACAGCCATAGCTGCGCACCAGTAAGCAAATGATTTTTCTCCTGTTCAAGAACTGTAAAAACATGTTTATTAGTAAAATAGGTACGTAAATATAATTGAAGCTTTCAATGCACTGCTTATTAGTTTTAAAACAATAAGAAATGAAATAATGGCTTGCAATCCAGATGACTTGTGGAAGTTTCCGGCTGACTCATGGAAGTTTCCTAACTCTCAGACTCGTGGAAGCTTCCTGCAATGAAACGAAAAGTAAATTTTTATGAGTTTAATATTCCCTATTGTTTCCAGTTTTATAAAGGTATCAAGTGTCTAAGCATGCATTATATAATGTACCCATAATGTGCCCATTGTAAATACCCCATGTGTTGCTGCCTATCAGGAATTTTCAAGATTTTTCGGATATAAAGCTAATTTCAGAAACGAATTTTGTATGACACTGCTAGAAGTTTCCTGTGAAATTTCAAAGCAGCCCAAAAATTACTGAAGTTTGCTATAGAAGAGAAGTCCAGAAAACCACCTTTTAAGATTTGAGAATGATTCTGCTAGCCAAAGTACACCACGCCACAGTACACCACAAGACCAACATGAACTACTTTGTTTTTTGCAAAACAAGGTAAAAAAACAAGGAGCAATCTACAAAGCAATTATTTGCAATAGTATGCCAACAAAGTGACTCTATGATGTCTAAATGCAAATGCCGACCAATTTTCCGGACTCGAAGGCAACCCGAAAAAGCAGTCTAAAAAAGCTATTTTAAAGGCCGACGACCAGACTCGAGATTCTGCAAGGCAGAAGACCCTCCTCTCCACGCCTTCGGGCGAGGGAAGCGAAGGATGGAAAGAAGGGACCAAGAGGGGCGGGCGTGGGTGGAAAGGGTAGGAGGGAGAGGAGGAAGCGGGCGAAAAGTGGAAAGCGCGAACTGGTCGTCGGTCTTTAACTTAAATGAAAGAATTCCATGCAACCTCTGCATGGTATTGCCCACTTTCCACTTGTTTGATGCCAATATTAAGTTCTCATGCAACTTCCACTTCATACTGGTCGCTTTCCACATGTTTGGATGATCGCAGTGCCAAGCGTTGCTGAGGCCATCGCTGCCGCATACAGTAAAGATAAAGCTGGTATGATTTGGAGGCTACATTCAGCTGACCAAGCTCGCTTTACTGCTGCGCCTATCTGCCAAATATACTCGCTCGAAGAACACGGGAAGAATGGCGGACAGTCGTTCTTCTCCTGGTCGCGGTAGGGAAATGCAAACACGAGAAGATACAGAAGTATGGCCCCCAGATGGCGGCTATGTTGGATATAGTGGAACTGGAATATCTGACCGTGGCCTAATCCAGCTTTTTCATGCGTAAGACGGGGATTCGAGGCTACGAGACCAAACAACCAAAATGCTTGCAATGAAGCATACGGCGACTGTTTGTAAGTATAAATGGAAAAAAAAACTTCCGAAAATTTGAGCAACGAGGTGTACGGTATCCGAAATTTCAGTCAGTGCTATACATTAAGTTTCATAGTCATAATTATACAAGGCTTGTATTATTAAGTTACTTTTAAGTATGTTTTCAATTTGCCACTTCTCAGTCAGCAGGAAAAGGAAAAATGTTTAGATGAAATAATGCTTAAGTACCATACCTTTTTGTGGCGCTATTTACGCGTGCTCGGCAGTTCTTCAGCCAACCCTTGGCTCCTGCTTCAATTTCTTCAAGCGTTGCACCACTCAGGCCTTTTATCAGTCTGACTGCTTCTGTAAATGGGGAAAATATGAAAATCATAACCAAGTGCGTTATCCTGGTGCAATGATCACGGGAGATATGAATGCCTACCACCACTACAAATAGACATGGGTGAATATATGAGTGTTCTGACCAGATTAAATGATATGTCACCCTTTTGTTAATGACTACCGACATAGGCTGTGCCGATTCATTTTGCCCGGCCTGCCCCATGCACACTGCATGACACTGCTAGTGCGAACACGAAATTAGCACTTTTTCATTGCATTTTGCTCATACAGAATATTGATGCGCCCCACTTTAAGCTGGAGCTCAAAATTAGCACTTTCTCCCACACTAGCAATTCTGATGGCAGGTATCAGTTACATAATTGAAACAAAGAAAAAGACAGCCCATTGCTTGTCCGTGCTAACTGTGACGTGCAGTGCACAACATCAGAATTTGCTTGAATGTGCCTACCGAATTACTTGTTTCAAATTCCCTGACCGGTGTTTCTCTCGAAGGAGTGCTTCTACGACCGAAGAACTCTGACCTGCTATTGGTCCTATGCTCGCCATAGTTGCTAAATTATGGAGCCCGAGTGGCTCTTCCCTTATAATGGATGGTTGCTTGATCTGCCTAGTGACATTTCTGGCAACATTACTCAGTGCAGTAACATGCTGCTGCACGAACAGTTGGGTTTCGTTGCACACCGCCATACCACTTCCATGTGTCATTTTCCCTGATTTAGCTCTTTACTAAAATTTCCTTGACTTTTCCATATGGTTCAAAATTCCCTGACAATCCCAGGTTTTCCAGATTAGTTGACACCCTGTATAATACATGAAGACGATTTACAATTTAATACAATTTATTGAAATTTCTTGTCATGTTGCTGTTGGCATGTTTTACAGTGAGGGTTGTTTTAATTATTTGGAGCGGCACATTTCCAGAAATAATAATAATAATAATACTTTATTTTGTGCTAGTGTCCAAAAACAGCTGCAAAGGCCTTCTTATTGGTACACTATAAACAAAAAATTAGCTTCACACTAAAAAACAAACTAACAGAAAACACAGCAACATGAACAAAAGTAATCGTCACCTTAAAAACGCAGCTAAGTGAGCAAACAAAATACAGGAACATCAGAGGTCTGTAGAATGAGTATATGGCATGCTAAAAGCGAAACAAAGCCCAGCATTAAAAAACAAACAAAATATATATATAAAGGCTACGAAACAAAGCCCAGCACTAAAAAACAAACAAAGTATATATAGAGGTTACAATCTTTTTAGCATTGATAAGAAATTATGTATGTGCATATATGTTCAGATCCGCATCATGAAGTTTATTATACAAGTGCGTAATTCTAGACATGGGTGAGGAATCATATGGGGTATTAGGGTAAAATGGTAAAATCACTCTACTACTTCGCGTCGGTACGTGAAAGTTCACAGATGATAAGAGTGATTGCTATCAGTCCGGCCAGAAGTTACTTTATGTAAAAATGCACATCACGAATGGTACGTTTTCAGCCGAAATAGTTCACAAGTGATTCATAATTATATTAACAATGTTGAAAGTATCTGTCATAAGCTGTTCGCACCAGGCGCTTCTGAACTCGCTCAATTTCGTTGCTCTGACTAGAAGACATTCAAGTCATGAACGAACCAAGGAACAAAATAAATGGATCAAACATGTAAAGCTAAAAAATTATGCGTTATTCGTGAAATTAGCCCCAGTGTACGTAGGGAAGCACCCACTATCGAAGTGACTTGTTCTTTAAAAGTGAGCCGGCTATCAACAACAACGCCAAGGTAACGCACAGTAGAAACACTCTGTATGACCGTTACACACGGTAGTGTGTATTGAAAACCAACCTGATCGCGCTTTGTGGACAATGAAATAATTTTCGTCTTTTGTGGATTGAAAAACAAATTATTAGATGAGCACCACCTTGACACGCTATTTATATCTTGTTGCAATAATGAACAGTCCCCCAGTGTCACGAACTGATGAATATAGCTTCATGTCATCAGAAAACAATAAAATCTTAGCATATTTAACGGAGAAAACAATATCATTTATGAAAACTAAAAAAAGGAGAGGCCCCAGGTTTGAGCCCTGTGGCCCTCCTGAAGTTGAGGAAAATTGATGGGATAATGTATTCGAAATCCGAACAGAATTCTTGCGTGAAGAAAGGTATGACTTAAACCAGGCAAGATATTTTGGACATAGGCCATACAAGCGAAGTTTTTTGACAATAATAGAACATGATTTACAGTGTCGAAAACCTTGGACATATCGAAGTAGATAGTATCTACTTGCCCTTGGTTAAAAACCACAGGGGATGAGTAATTAAAGAATTGCAGAGGTTAGTTTTGACTGATCTCCCCTGAAGAAATCCATGCTGGTCATGATTTATCTTTTGGCAGAAATAAAAAGCCACCCATGAACAATGATTTCAAAAACCTTCGAGAAAGAGCACAAAAGGGAACCGGGTCGGTAGTTATTGACAAGGCAAGCGTCACCTGCTTTAAATATTGGCACTATAATTACTTCTTTCCATTGCCGCGGAAAAATACAAGCCTTAAAAGATAAGTTAAAAATATGCTGTAAGATAGGAGCCAGAATGTCTCCGCAATCTTTGATAACAAAACACGGGATAGGGTTCACCCAGTCCCAATGAAGAAAAGTACTTTCTCGACAGAAATTCACGGTACAATGAACCAACAACTGGGCATGCTCGATGGCGGAGTTACAGCAACACTTCCCGTTGTGAGTGGTGGCTCGCACAGCCTGATGATGTACTGGGCACTCAGCACAGCTGAGCATATGCACCGTCAGGCTTTGTTGCATACATCCATGCCACTTCCACTGGTCGCTTCATCAGACTGACTCTCTGACCTCTTCCCTGACCTTTCCAGGTACTTAAAATTCCGTTTTCCTGGTTGGTAGACACAGTTGTGTTTTCCACTGTTTTGCACCTCCTCTTTTCACCTCGCCACAATGG
>JAZHYW010000261.1:0-10507 GCA_037355805.1 Ixodes ricinus
AAGGAGAAGACAAGAGTGAAAGTAGGGAGGGGATAGTAGAAGTGGCGACTAGACTGAATCATCCTGGCCGGGCCTTACCAGGACTCCCGTCTACGAGAAGCGGGGGCCGAAGTGGTGTATTGCCTCACCCGGGGGCCCCAAAGGGTCCAAACCTACCCCGGGCTCGGCTCAACCACCAGGATGCCCTTTTCCCCGGACACGGGAAAGCCACGCACAGCCAGACGTGGGCGGGCGAACCAGCATGGCTCGGGGTCCGTGGTGACGCCACTCACCAAACACCTGCTTTCACAGGTGCCCCCTGCGGGGCTTGGGTCCCAGGTGGACCTTAGGTCCCAGGTGATGCAAGGAAGTGTGGACTTGCGCAAACAATAGCTGATCGCTACATATATGCAGTGATCAGCTATCGTATGCACAAGTCCACACTTTCTGGCATACAGAAGAGGCAGACGTTGCCTGCCATATGGTAATGCCTGTTGCCGTTGGTGCTAGAGGCACCTACACCGGGACAGTGGGAAGTGATCCGGCAGGATTTTGAGCTAAATGGAATTTTCCTAAAGCGATTGGTTCCATTGATGGCCAACACTTTGCCACAAGACGTCCGCCCCTCTCTGGTTCCTTGCTTAACAACTATAAGAAATTCTACAGCCTAATCCTACTCGTTGTAGTTGATGCCCGCTACCCGTTTGATGGCGAGGCGTTGAAGGAGTCAAACACTGGAAAAGCTGTGACTGCTAACACTCTCTGCCTCCCAGCTGCTCAGCGGCCTGCACCACCCCTGAGCCTCCTCGGGGACGAGGCCTTTCCACTGAAACCTTATCAGATACGCCCTTTCTCTGGAAGAGGCTTGGACAGGCAAAAGAAGGTGTACAACTACAGGCTTTCTCGGGGTAGGCGCACTAAAGAAAATGTCTTCGGGATTCATGTGGCCTGGTGGCCTGTGTTCCTGGCACCCACGGATGGCACGGTGGAACATTGCAAAAACATGATCAAGGCAGGAGTTTGCCTCCACAACTTCTTAATGCAAGACGATGCCTACTGCCCTTCCGGCTATGTAGACAGTGAAAGCAGGATCGTCCGAGTGAATGGCGCGTGTCGAAACAAAGAGGCAGCTGTTGGAGCAAACCGTAGCCTGGGTGGCAACGGTTTGCGGAGCATCGAACGCGCGGGACAGAGAATGCTAGCAGGCGACCAACGCGGAGTTGCGGGGAAAGCTCACCGCCCTGGCGTGGCGCTGCTGCCCGCGCGCCGAGAGCCTCCCTTCTTTTCCTCCAAAAAAGAAAGAAAAGGCGAACGGAGGAGGCCGGCGGCGCTGCTGCCTGCGCGCCGACGGCCTCCTCCTTTTGCCTTTTCTTTCTTTTTTGTTGTTGATGTTTTGTGAGTTTTGATCAGCCAACCACAGTTCGCGCCTTTCGTACATTGCTGCTGCCCTAGCAGGCGTTTGAATTCGAATGCAACGGTCGTGGTCCTCAACCGTCCCGATCCAGCCCCCTTCTATAGAAAGAATCAGGCAGTTTTCTCCAAGTTCAAAGAGTTCCTTTATTCCAATAAGCTAGCTGCGCACTTCCACCTTCCTCCTGCCTTAACGAGGCAGGGGAGGCGCAGCTGGAGGCCCCCAGAAAGGGTCCCCCGGCACCCCCACCGGGCACCAAGATGCCCAAGATGGCAGCCGAGGACCGGAAGGAAGCAGCCGCTCCCACCTCGCCCCAGGAATCTCCGGTGGCATTCCGTACTCGGCAGCACCGCAGGCTCCCACCTGCAAAGGAAAACAAAAGTCCCATCTCCCCTGGATTGCGGATACTGAGCCAGTTCGCTGCTGCCCAACTTAGCAGCTTAACCCCACTAGGCCCAAGGAGGATCTCCCCACCGCCCCCGAATGTCCCTCGATTGAGGACCACAGGGAACAACACGAGGAAATCACGACCCCCTCCCCACCTCCGAGAACGAGCGGCCAAAACTCCCGGCGCCCACGCCCCCTCCCGAGGTACCCGCGGAAGAACCAGGCATCGTCCCGGACGAGGCCCACGAACCCCAAGCCAACACCCCTCCACCGCGCCCCCAAGCGCGAGCACAAGCAAAGAGCCGCGCCCCCCTCCCCCCAGGGCGAGAAACAGCGCGGACCACCTGCAGCCCCCACCGCCCGGCCCAGAGGCCCTCAAAAGGACAAGCCGCGACGCAAAAAACCACCCCCGAGAACACCCGGCCCCGAAGGGAAAGATTGCCGGAAAAAAGACCGGCGCCAAAAAGACCAAAGGAGGCACCCGAGAGAAGCAGGAAAACAGCACCGGCGGCAACAACACCAATGACCAAAACAGCAGCGACGGCGGAAACGAAAATCTCAGATTCGAAGCGTCCATTGGGACCCAAAACCGCTTCGCCAGCATGCCGGACGACAGCGCGGGGGCCGATGACGAAGATCTGGCCGAGCTCGGAACAACAGACACCGGCGCGACCGAGCGGGCCGACCGAGACGGCCAGCGGCAACGAAGAACCCCCGCCCCCTACACCACGCAAACGGATCATCATCCCGCCCGGCATCAGAATTACAATCCTGGTTCGCCCGTCAGGCCCAAAGGGCCAATTCAACAGCGGTAACAAGCTAAAGATCGCCCGCGCGCTGACCCTCGCAACCAAGGGAAAGGCCCTCGAGACCCGCGTAAACACCCGTCGCAACATCGCGGCGGTGGACCTCGACTGCTTCGAGGCGGCCGAGGCAATGCTCACGGTCAAAACTCTGCATAACATCGCAGTTTCTACTCACCTGAGCAGGCCGCCCGCACAAAGTAGGGGCATCGTCCGCCCCCGATTTGAGGCAGAGACGGCTGAGGCCATCGAGGGCATCTCGTCCGAGACCCCCATCCAACGGGCCGAGGTGTTTGCGCGCGGGCACACCGTCAAGCTGCATTTCGACGATCCGCGGCCGCAGCATGTGGACTTGTGGGGGATGCGGCTCCCGGTGTCGGCAGCATATCCCCGTCCGTTGCAGTGCAGGCCGTCTGGGCCACACCAGACGTGCCTGCAGAGACCAGAACAGATGTCCGTACTGCTGCGGACGACACCAGGGTAACGACTGCCGAAGCAGCACCCGAGATGCCCCAACTGCGGCGGGGGCCACGACGCTTTCAACCGGTGGTGTGAGGCATACGCACGCGCGAGGACGGCAGCCAGAAACGCCGAGGACCGGCGGGCGTCCACCGCCCCACGCGGCAGCCAAGGAGCACGCCCCCCCCTGGAGCGCTGGACACCGTGAGATGCAGGGCAGCCCCCGATGAACCCCGTCCACTTTCCCGAGCTCGGGGTGCGGGACGCGGGTGCCCAGACGACGACGGCACAAGCACGGAGAGGAGCCGACACCTCCGGAGAACGGGGCAACAAACAGCCAGCTGCGGAGCTCCCCGGCCGCACATTCCGGGCACGAGGGTTGGCCCCTCCCCCAGAATCTACGGGCCAATCAGAGGCCACGCAAGCGCCGCCGACCGACGCGGCTCCCTCTCCCACCCCTCTCCCACCGGCGCGCCGGCAACGCAAGGCCGACGACCCGCGGGACAGCGGAAACAACAACCGACCTCCTCTAACGCCGACCCGGCACGCCCGGGAAAAGCAAAACAAACATCCTCCCCCGCCGAGACAGCGCGCAACGAGCATCTGGCCTCCTCTCCTCCTGCCCTGAGCGAGGACGTGCACGCGTCTGCTGCCGCGCCAAGTGCAAGGGATTCCCCCGTGCGCTGCGGGGAAACAAACCTGTGGGCTTCCGCAGGAGCCCAGCTCCCAGCGCGGGGACAGTCTATATGGCTCCTCGCGCGCGCCGCCCCCCATCAGAACCATCCACCAGCTGGCCTGCCGGGGGAGAGTCCGACCTCCGGGCCCTCCCCGAACAACTTACAAGTGTCGTCGCCGCCCTCGCCATGCACCTTCCCCAGCAATCACTCAGCGGCCTCCACAAAGCCTGCTCCAAGATCATCGCGGATGCGGCCCCCAACGCTCAACACAGCACCAACAATGGGGGAAAACCCTGAAAACGCCGGGCCCCCCCCCGCAGAACCACCGCGTGCGCCGTGCTGCAATGGAATTGCAACGGGCTCGGGCGCCGAATCAAGGAGCTTCGACATCATCTCAGGGATGAACAGAACCCCTACGAGGCCCTTGCTCTCCAGGAGCCTCGCTGCTCGATGGAGGACGCCCGAGTCTCCGGCTATGTCCCCTACAGCAGCACGCCCGCGCGCGATGGGGCCCCCCAAGAGCAATCCTGCTGGTGCGGGACGACTTGGTACAAAACGCCCTAGATGTCACTGACCTCGAGGGGCCCGCCGAGATCGCGGCCGCGACGCTGCAAATCCGGGGACAGCCCTTCCACATCGCGTCGGTCTACATCCCCCGCGACGAATACTGGAACCCCCAGGACCTCTGCCACCTCCGCGCCCGAGTGGGCAGAGACTGCGCCATCATCTGCGGTGACTTCAACGCCCACTCGGAGTCCTGGGGAGACCGCAAGACCGACGCGAGGGGCAAGAGACTACAGGCAGCGCTCTATGACGTTGACCTCCGGAACATCACCGAGGGCTCCCCCACCTACGTAGGCGCCGGCGCGGGGGAAGCATCATCGATCTGTCCCTTGTCACCCCAGGATTGTCACTGTCCGCCGTCACCCCGGGCAGCCCCAAGAAAACGTGCAGAGTGGTAGACTGGGACCGATACCGCGAGATCATCGCGGAGGGAACCGCCGCAAGTCTGCCACTCTCGCACCAGCTCATCACCGAGGCCATGCGAGCGGCGACACGCACGGTCAAAATCCCAAGCACCCGCCCCAACCCCGACCTCCGATGGCTGAAACTACGCGCCCGAAGGAGGCAGGCCCAGCGCCGCTCATGGAGAACCAACCTGCCGGAAGACATCCTGGCCTACAAAAGGTTGGATGCCAAATTCAGGCGCCATGGGCTGCGGCTTGCCAGGAGACAGTGGTGTCTCCCATGTGCCTCCTTCGGGGCCCCGGGGGACAGAAGAGGGCATGGAAGATCGTGCGTTCGCTCCAGGGACATCCTTCCCCGCGCAACCCCGTTCTGTGCCTCGCCGCGTCACTCAAGCTCTCACCAACCGAGCTGGCCAACCTGCTAGTGGCCTCCTTGTTCGCGGCCCCGAGCCCCCCGCCCCGGGAACCCCCCCCCCTGTGGTGGACGTTCGAACCGCCGACGTTCCCCAGGATGACGGCCCCGGACGCTGACTTTGAACTGCACGAGCTCCGACACGCGCTGCGAGCGGCCCCCGCCGCCGCACGGCGCCGGGCCCCGACCGCATCACCGCCCAGGCCCTCCGAACCTCGACGAAGGATCACTGCCACAGCTCCTAGCCCTCTTCAACGACATCTGGCGTACGTCCTGACGTGCCCAGAGAGTGGAGAGAGGCTGTGGCGGTCCCCATCCCGAAGCCAGGTAGAGCCCCAAATACCCCCAGCTCATTCAGGCCCATCTCTCTAACGTCATGCCTCGGCAAGACAATGGAGAGGATGGTCCTGCGCCGCCTCAACTACCACCTCGAGGCGGCGGGGGCCCTGCCGGAGTGCTTCTCCGGATTCCGGTCGCGGCGCTGCACGGCGGACTCAATCGGGGACCTGGTCAGCGCTCTCGAGCAAGCAAGAGAGCGAGGCCACTCTGCAGCGGTTGTCCTGCTGGACAACAAACGGGCGTTCGACGCCATACCTCATGCCCCCATCATCGATGCCCTGCGGCGACTCGGGGTCACCGGACGGCCGCTGGGATTCGTCCGCGCCTTCCTCAGTGACCGCTCGGTGACCGTCAAGGTGGGCAAGGAGCTCAGCTCACCAAAACACCTCACACGAGGAGTCCCGCAGGGCAGTGTTATCAGCCCCCTCCTATTCTCCGCCGGACTATCAGCCATACCAGCAGCGGCCCGTGCGGGGGGCACGGCGCATTACCCAGTGCACATAGCGGTTTACGAGGACGATGTGGCGCTCTGGGTGACCCGGCGGAGGCGGGGGACTGGGGAGCGATGGCGTGCAGTGCGGGAGCTACAGCGGGCGCTCACAAACGTGGTTTACCACTTGCGGGTACTTGGACTGGACGTCTCGGCGGAAAAGACGGCCGCGATAATCTACGCCCCCAAAGCGTCAACATTCCGGCCAACACTTCTCATTGACGGCAAGGAGATCCCGAGCAGGGCGGAGGCGACTAACCTGGGACTGGTCATCGACCGGCGGCTGACTTGGGGGCCGGCGGTGGCGCGTGCAATCCAGAGTATGAGGCGCCGCACTTCCTTGCACACGCGCTTGCCGTTTCATTTTTGGCGTTTATATCTCCCGCTTCTCACCTCCTCCCTTCTTTTGATTGGCAACGTCAAAAATCATGAAATTTGGCAGCGTCTTAGGCTACATTTCTATAACATTTAATAACGGCATTCGTAAAACATGTTTTTTAATGCAATTTCGAACTCACTGCACACCTTCTTTTGAAATATCCAAAATCGGGAGTCCGGAAGTTATGCGGCATCCTGGCTTTTTATCAGTTAACATGACGGAGCTCGGCGCCTGTAGCAGGCTAGCAGTGAGGGCTGGAACTCTGATAGCAGTGACCATAGTGAAGATGATCGGGGAATAGGACGAAGTTCCCTTTTCGGTGCCCGACGACCTCTCAGACATAGAGAAGCAAATAGTCGAACGCTCAAAACAACTGGGTTTGGTGCCTTACGATACCCCTGATCAGGAACGGGACGATCCGGAAGACGCCGTCGCCGAGTCGTCAGAACTCTCGCCCCATCCTGATTTGTGGCGTCTCGACCACACTGACTGGCGAGACCAATCTAAAAGTCACAGATCAGTTCACGCAAATTATGCTGTTATTTCGTGTCCTTCACTAGGTGCAGCTGCAGCCGATGTGCTCTGTTGCCCAGCTTCGTGCCCGACGAGTGCCGCTGCTGCAGGGATATGGGTCCCAAGTTGACTCGCACTCAGCGCCAGGGCTGCATCACGACGCACGAGAAGTTTCCCCTGGTGTGCCTCAACCTACTGATGCTCAGGCTAGCCTACTTCGAGTTGCACGACCGAAGATTCCCCATACACCACGACATGCATAGGTAATATATTTTGTATACTTGCTTCGGCAAAGTTGATGCGATCTATCGGGCGTTCACGTTGGCCCTCTGAAGTGACCGAATAAATTGGCTTGTTAACGTGTCACGCTGCTATTTACTATAGAGGTGCCCGCAGACGGTTGGTGGATTAATTATTTCAAAAAATAAAAACATAAAAATCCTAAAAAAAAATGTGTGCACAAATTTTTGCTAAGGCATTTTTCGGAGCGACGAAGCACCTTCACAGTAAAGGGTACACTGGTCGGAGTCTGTGGTGATAACCTCTCGATGAACAAACTTGGAGGGTTCTCTTGCTGCTTCAGCAAGGGCAGAGTGTGCCGGTTCTGCATGGCACATAAAGAAAAGCTGGCAGAAGTGACAAGAGAAGAACTGTGCACACTGAAAAACTCAGCTGCACACAACCGACAGCTGTCGGCAATTTCTGTGAATGCAACCTTGAAGACTAACTACAGTGTCACTCGACCCTCTCCCATGCTAACCTTGAAGGACTTCAAAGTCACCAAAGAGCTGATGCCAGACGTCATGCACGACTTGTGCGTGAGAGCATTTGCTCTCGTCCTCCATCATGTTCTCAAGGAGCTCACTTCAGAGGGCACGCTTAAGTTGCCCCACTTTGACAAGGTGGCCCAATTTAAAGTTGGCTTCAGTGACAAGAACAAGCCTGAAGAACTGCAAAGAAACTTCGCCAAAGACCACCGTGCCTTGAAAGGGACAGCCTCGCATAAGTGGTGCCTGTTTAGGCTGCTCCCGCTTATGCTTGCTTCCTGCCTTCCAGAAGAAAATGCACACTGGGAGGTGTAATTGATATATCGGGAGATAACGGACATGGTTTTCGCTCCACAGATGCTTGTCGAGTTCCTCCCTTACCTGGGAGACGAAATCCAAGCTTTTCTGAGGGCCTTCACTGAGCTCAGCCCATCAGCCTCTGTGACACCAAAGTTGCACTACTTTGTGCACTACCCTTGGATCATCCAAGAGTATGGACTTCCGCAACAGCACCGGTGCATGAGGTTCGAAAGCAAGCACCAGTGCTTTACGAGTCTTCCATCGAAGAGAAAGAACTTCGTCAACATCACCAAGTCCTTATACATGCAGCATCAGCTGTTGCAGAGTTACGAGTGCCACAGATACACCCTTGACAAGCAAGCTTGTGCATCGATTCTAAAAGCCGTAGATGCGGCTCAAGTAAATCCCTCTGCATAGTCTGGCATCGCGTCGCCAGGTGTGCGAGGCCAAATGTGTGGAGACAAGCACAGGAGCCTACCGGACGAAGGACATTCTTGTCATGAACAAAGCAACAGCACTCAGCTTTGCAGAGCTTAGCACAGTGTACCTCGTGAATAATCAGGTTTTTCTTCTCCTCAATGAGCTGCCAGTGGAAAGGTTCCGGCAATGCAAGTGCTGCTACAAGGTGCGGAGGACGGACAACTTCTGTCACAAGCAGCCTGGCGAGTAAACATGCTTCCAACGTTTGGATCTATACTCAGGAGGGAAGGTTGTGCCAAAGGGGATGTTTTCTACTATTATCCTTAATTAACCCTTTAGCGGCCAGTGTATCTAGCAGGATACAAAATATTTGGGCCAACTGTAGCACCCCGATAATAAAGTTTCCCGCTGCTGGACAGTGTATCCCCGTAGATACAAAAGCCAAGCAGCCAACCGAAACTGAAACCAATTCCCTGGTTAGCATATCTCGTTCACCAGGGGGCTCTGAGAGAGCACAAGTGCCATCATGGCCGACCTGAACGCCGGCGGTTGTCAGGTCAGTACGAATTTGTCTCTGAAAGTGCTGTACAAATTTATTTCTTCCCGGTTTATGCACTTTTTGTACAGGCAATGCGGCATAGAACTGATTTGTACTATTTTGGACGTGAATAGCCACCCCCCCCCCCCCCGAAATTTTCCATTTTGCTGGGACCTCCTCTCCCCCTCCCCTCATACAGCATTTTATTATGGGTGGGCCCCCGCAAAACAAAATCCTGGCTACGTGCCTGGTCTGACGTGCAAGCATTTCCCTACGTATCTCGTGTGTCTGGGGACTCGTCAGTGGCCGCCATACTGGGCGTGCTTTTAGGGAAACATTTTCTTTCCTTACACGATCAATAATATTTACGTTCAGTTTTCTAATGCAATCAATAATACTTACGTATGTCTTTTGCTCCTGAAGGCTACGACGTCTACTGCCATTCAGTTCAATGCATCACGGTTCTACGGAAGAAGGCCGAAGGAAAATGTTACTTTGGTTCCTGCAAGTGGGAATTTGTCCCACATCGGTTCATCAGATGACAGCTTTTCAGACTCTGATAATGACCCAGACTACATTCCACCAGTTGTTGGGAAGACAAGCATATTCAACCTCAGAAGCAGCTAGCACCCAGCTCTCCTTCTCAGTGGACCTCACAGCAAAGGTCGCGCCTCGTCTGGCGCGGGACTGTCTTTCTGCAGGTCTAGTCAGTTCGGTCACGCAACAAGAGCGATGACGATGGTCTACTTCGCCTTATGATGAACCGCAACAGCCATCAAGAGCCATCGAAACCAATCCAGTGCCTTCCGAGTGTCGTGTGACCCTGAAGCGCAGCAACGCGCCGTACGTGTAGTCCCGCTCACGGTGCTGGATTGTCTGGGGTCCCCTCAGGCAATCCAGCGTCGTAGCGTCCGCAGCGGCCTGAGAAGTCAAAGGAAATGAGCGGGAATCCGCTAGCTTGCTTGTAACCCTAACCCACTAGAATGTAAAACATATAACACAGAAAACAAGCATCGGAACAAACACCAACTAAAAGGCGGACTTACACATAAAAATGCAGTATAAAAAAACATGCGTCGGAGCAAAGCGCAAGAGGAGAAGAGAGAAGTGAATCTCGCTTTGTTTTAATGCCGAAGCAAACCCATGTTTAGCACTTCAAAGGAGTGCGCGTGAAAGAACGTGGAATGCAGCAGGGTTGGCTGCCTGCTAAACAACGCTCCTCAAACTATAAGAAAACAATAACTGATCATCTTTCGGCGGCGCGCGAGTCAACGAGTTATCAGAGCTCTGCGAGTTATGAGTCGGCCTCCGCTCCCAGATCTCAGTCTGTGCGCGCATGCATTCTCTACGCTTGGTGCTTGGTTTCTTGTTTCGCTCTCGTGTAACGCCCAGCCCGTCGCCTGCACGTCCATGAAAGGCACCACCGCCCCCCCTCTCCCCCCTCTGATCTTTGCTTTGACGCTTGTTTTTTGTATTGCATTTTTTCGCTAAGTCTGTTAGGGCTTCACGCGGGCTAGCAGTTTCCCGCTCATTTTATTTCTGAGCAACTAGGGAGTTTTAGTAGACCGTGTTTCCCCCCTCCCCGCTAACCCTCCATTACGAAGAAACTGCCACTGCGCCTGCGTGCAGATGGCCTTGGCTGTAGAGTTTAGGGTAGCGGAGGGG
>JAZHYW010000262.1:0-20067 GCA_037355805.1 Ixodes ricinus
CGAGAAAACATGTCTACAAATGATCAGGCACGTATCCAGGGGAGGCCCATGGGCCCGGGCCCCCCCCCCCCCGAAATCTTCCATTTTGCTGGGACCTCCTCTCCCCCCTCCCCTTATACAGCATTTTGCCATGGGCGGCCCCCCCCCCCCCCCCCCGAAACAAAATCCTGGCTACGTCCCTGCAAATGATATTTATGACGCGGGATATAGTGACACTTAGAACGCCCTTATATTTTTACTTAATTATACTTGCGTCTTAGGTAACACATGCAAGAAATAACACTTCGCCGTCTTTTCTTTCAAGCAAAACGAGTGATCTACTTTATTTTCGCATGGTTCAGTTTTGAGGTGATGCTATTTAGATAAACACATACGCGCTGACTTTGGATATTGTAACTATTTGAGAAAATTACCTTGAAGATATGCTAACGACTAAAAGCCACAAAAACGGGCCAGCAGAAATGAAAAAAAAAACTAATTGACAGCGAGACACGAACTGTTCCTCCATAATTTCACTGAAGAAGCATGCCTTCGAAAAGTTATATTCTTCGACTTTGATTACTTTTTACATTCAATATTGCTATGATGTTTACAGTTCCTGTTGAAGAACGTTCCGATGAAAGTCTACCGCCAAAAAGTAAGCTTATTTTATTTGTAAAACATTTAACATTTCTCAGTAGTCCTCTCAACCAATTCCACGTACACCAAGGAGCAGGCTGCAATTTCAGTTACATGCGCAGCATGCGTACTGACCATTTTATGACTATCGAGCAAGTTTCTGTACACAGTAGAAACCCTAGTTTTCCTGCTTTAGGTT
This sequence comes from Ixodes ricinus, assembly GCA_037355805.1. Taxonomy (NCBI): domain Eukaryota; kingdom Metazoa; phylum Arthropoda; class Arachnida; order Ixodida; family Ixodidae; genus Ixodes; species Ixodes ricinus. Next base: position 818 of record JAZHYW010000262.1, read on the forward strand.
TTTGCTTTGAAATATTTCGGTAGGGGTCAGCACGTGCTGCGCGTGTAACTACTGGGTGAATCAAGGAGACGCCAGGCTCTTTAAATCGACCGCAAAATTCGGTTTCTTAACCTATCGCGCTACGATTTTGTGCAGCGTTGCCCCCAGATGGTGCTTTTTTTTTGTAAAATTTGCAAAGAGCGAACTTACCTGAGGAAAAAGTAAAGAAAGAAAAAGGCTTAGCTCCTATGGAAACGCAGCGACGCCACCGGTGTTGAAACAACACGGCGCAGTTTCGCACGGCAGACAAGAGATGGCGCAACGGACACCGCCAACGCAGAGCCGTATATTGGGAGAGTTTGGCCAGTGGGTGTGGCGACGAAGGCGCCGGAGAGGAGAAAAGTAAACGAAAGGGCGGAGAGCGCCGAAGGAGCGAGAGAGAAAGAAGGGAGCAGAGAGGAGACGACCAACATTTTTTCGCAACGCTGTCGGAGACTGGTCGGAGAAGAGCACTGCTGAGGTTACGCGTCGTCTGCTACGGGCCGACTTCTTTTTCGCCGGAATAAAAGTTTGTAGCCATACGCCGAGAAAACTTCATTTATTAGCTTTTTAACCCACCGAGGAATAACAGTATATCATTTTCTTGCCAGAGCCAGGGATATAAAAGGAAATAATCGAGATTTAGATGCCGATCCAATGCATGCTGCCGGGAGAATGAACGAAGATGGCGGCCCTCCCCACTCAGCTGGGAGCAGCCGGGGGTTCACGCGCATGCGCTCATGTCTCTCGCCCTGCGCCGCGTGTTGATTGGCTCTGCTCGGGAGGAGAGCGTTACGGCGGCGAGATCATAGGCTGACCAAACTCTCCCCATATACGGCTCTGCGCCAACGAACGAGGCATACGGCGCCGAGAGCCGGCGTGTTTAGCAGACGATCTTCTCGACTCAAATGCGGCGCGCGTTCCGCAGGCAGCGACAGTCGCAGAAACAAAAACAGGCGCGGTAACAACAAGGAGCTGCAGTTCCTTGTCTGCTAAAGACGCCGGCTCTCGGCGTCGTATGTTCGTTCGTTGGCGGCAGTTGGCGTCGCGACCGCTTGCGCCATCTCTTGTCTCCCGTGCGAAACGGCGCCGTGTTGTTTGAAGACCGGTGGCGTCGCTGCGTTTCCATAGGAGCTAAGCCTTTTTCTTTCTTTACTGTTTTCCTCAGGTAAGCTCGCTCTTTGCAAATTTTACACAAAAAAAATGCACCATCTGGGGGTAACGCTGCACAAAATCGTAGCGCGATACGTTAAGAAACCGAATTTTGCGGTCGATTTAAAGAGCCTGGCGTCTCCTCGAATCACCTTGTACAATTGGAGATCGCACTTTGATGATATAATTAATTTGAAAACTTTCAATTGGAGAGACTGTTTCACTATCTTGCACAGAAAACAAGATCAGCTTATCTGGCTGGCATCGTGCATATTAAAAAAGTGATTGCACAGCTAATTCTAAACTTGCGAAGCACTGAGAACATGCCATGATTTGAAACCTTCTAGATGACACTGCAGAGCCCCCAAGCGAGTGGCGACCCGAAATGTACGTTATGATCGATAGTGTAATACACAAGTACTTCAAGGAAAGCAAATATCTACAGACTCGATACGTCATAAGGCTGATGAACATCGTGCGTATGCTTTGCATTTCTTCTTCTTCAGAAATAATATTGTGATGTCAGTATTCATTGACCAAATCAATAGTCCTTATTGAAGCTTTCGTGCTCCAATTACCGACGCCCGTTCCAATGTCTTATTTCTTGCACACAGGTGAATGCAATCTTCAAAACGGTTCACAAGCCTCGAATAAACCTCCAGCTTGTTGGAATATTCCGGTTTGAGGTGCGTACTCATTGACCAACCCCACACTATGGTGTCTTTAAATTTGAAGTCTTGTTATTGCCGTCAATGGTGCAACACAATTGTAAACTCAAAATGTTTAGAAGAAAACAATTTTTTTTTCATGTAAAGCGGACTTTTTTTTATTTACAACCGTTTCGATCAGATTGCGCTTTGCCAAAGGGACTCCAGTGAGCGGAAAACAATGACTATTTGTTTAACTATAAATAATGAAGACCTATGATTTAAATCAAATTTATTTGCATTATACCAGATTTTTTTTTACATTAGTATAGCTACGAATAAGTGCATTTGATCACTAGATGTATTTTTGAACATGGCAGATTGACTAATAAGTCCATCCGACCACTGGAAAAAATGCAGAAGAAAGAAATACTGTAAATATAAAGTACGGATTCAAGTGATTTTTTTAGTAAACTTTGACTTTGTAGAACAAAAAACAGCTCAATATTGTTTGGTTCCGATTTGCTCAGACGACTGCTTTATGCTTGATTTCAGTGTGTTATGAGATGTTTTTGTTTTGTTTTGCGATTTCTTGATATGAAAAAGAAAACAATGAATATACAATGCATTGCCTGATAGACAAATGGCAAATTATAAAAATATTTCGGGATAATTTTTGTGGAATACTTTGATTCAAATTATCGTAGCAAAACAGGTCTGATTTGAATCACTATTGAAATCATGATGAAATCGCGCTTTAAATCGTCCTGAATTTTATTCTCCACCATGCTGTTGACGCTCATGTTTCCTGGGTTGGAAGGATTTTGTATTGCTCAGCTTGATACATCGTCGTGTTTTAGATATGACAGTGCTGCAAAGCAGTTTTGCACAATCGTGCCAAATGCAAAAGCATGTTCAATATACTGATTTATATAATAGGTAAATAATAAAAATATTATTAGTTAATATAGAAACTACCACACGTTTAGCAATTTGTATAAAATGACAACAGACATGACAGTAAAATAGATAAAATATATTCGCAAGCTAATTACCTTTCCCATTTAGGCGAATTTCTTCTCGCTAAATCTAGTGAGAAGATTGAATTTGTGTGTAGGTCACTTGCCACAAAGTCACGTGACGTCATTTCTTTCTCTAAATTTAGCGGGAAAACTGAATTGGTGTTGAGGTCACGTGGCGTCAATTTTCCTGCTAAATCTAGCAGGCAAACTAAAATTCCATTTAGGTCCCGTGACCAAGTCGCATGACATCACCTATTTCCGCTATATTTATCGGACAAAACAAAATGTTTGTATAGCTGATACACGTGACATGAAGTCGTGTGACGTAATTTCCCCGCTAAATTCAGCGGGGAAATAGCAGAAGTCGAGCAAAGGACGGGACTCAGAATTCAGTTGTTCTGTTGTCTGAGATGGGTGGTGGGCGCTGGAGCAGTGTTGCAGGCGTTACCGAAAAAAGTAACGAAATACGTTACTCGTTACAGCAGATGATAGCGAGGCCATGCCATTCATAGCTGTCGCCCATCTTTTGTGTTTTCCTCTACCACATATATGTAAAATTGCATTAGCAACAAATACTTTTCCCGGTGGCATGAAAATTGCAAGCGGTGCTGTTTTGCACAAAGGAGGTTCTTTTAACAATATTAATATCTATAGGCCCATATCCGTACTTCCTTTGTTTTCAAATGTATTAGAACATCTGATAAAAAGACGCTTCAGCAAGTTTTTGAATGATAGAGATGTCTTTGTAATGCAGCAATACGGTTTTCAAGAAAAATGTCAGCAGAATACATGGCGCTACTTAGTATAAAAGAAAAAATTAATCAATAATTTTGAATATAAACTATTTACCACTGGAATATTTCTAGACTTTAGAAAAGCATTTGATTTCATTAAACATGATTTATTGTTATATAAACTACCGTTTTATGGAATTCTATGTGTTGCTTTAGATTTGGTGCGTAGTTACTTACCTTGTCGGTCACAAGATACGTGTTTTAATCGATACCGGTCCAAGCCTAAACAAATTTCGCATGGTGTTCCACAGGGGTCTTTTTAGGTCCTCTGTTTTTATTATTTATATTAATGATATTGTACGTATACCAAACACTCCTGAAATAGATTTGTATGCCGACGATACAAGCTTATTTTTTTCTGGTTCATCTTTACGTCATCTAGAAGTTACTGCTAACACGCGGCTCAACGAGTTATCGGACTCGCTTGACTCTAATCAACTTCAGTTAAATGTTACGAAAACAAAATATGTAATTTTTATGCCACGAAAAAAACCTGACGATTTTGAAATATTTTTAAAATTCCAAGACTCTGTGATCGAGCGTGTCAATGTTTATAAATTTTGAGTTCTTTTTAAAGAAAATCTAAGCTGGACACCTCATATAATTAACATGCATTCAAGCATCTTGACATCTATTGGTATTTTATACAAAACTTAGATTGCTGGTTCCATGCTGGTTAAAACGTCAGTTGTACTATACTTTAGTGTACTCTCATCTCCGTTGCGGTTTATTAGTTTGGGGTTCATCAACAAAAACAAATATTGATAGGTTGTTTCTTTGCACAAAAAAAGCAATACGTTGTACGGAAAACTTTCAGCGTACTGACCACACAGCACAGTTCTTTTTTAAACACAGTTTTCTTACCACTAGTCAACTATTCCTTCTTAAACTTTCAGTGCATATCTATAACAAAATAATTAGTGACCCCACCAGTTTTGTTGACGCACTTATTCCCAGTAATACGCGATACAATCTTCGACACGGCTCCTATAGAGTACCTTGATCCAGGAAGAATTATGGGCATCACCAAATAGCATACTTAATACCTGATTTCTTAAGTAAACATCCAGCCGATAGGGAAATAATCTCAGATTGTGCACCGAAACACAGCTTTAAATCAGTATAAAGCGGTACCTTCTGTCATGTCACGTTGAGTAAAAACTTTTAGACCATGATTTTCATTGTGTATGTAGTTGTATCACCTGTCCCATTTATTTTCCAAGTGTTAAGTGCACTAACGATTGTATAAGCTCTGTACAAAACATGCTGCGTTGATTGTTGCTGATGTGCTATTGTATCTTTTTGTAATTCTTTAATGTTTATAGGGTTTTGTTTTCGCATGCTGAGCATTGTAAAGGGCTGATAGGGCGACGTCAGGCAGAGCTAATCTGCCTTTTGCCCTGTTACCCTAGAACTAGTGTCTAAATAAAGCCAATTCAATTCAATTCAGTTACTTGCAAATAAAAGGAACGTGTTACCGATACCGATATAAAGTAACGCACGTTACCTTGGCGCAACTTTTTTAGTTATCAATTGACACGTTGTGATGTTTTCACGTTACAGGTACGCTTAAGCGCCATATTTCAAGAAACCGTATGTCTATGCAGACACTGAACACAATTGCTTTATCTTTTTCACTGACCTCACCCAAATGCTCACAAAAACAAATTCACCTGTATTGTCGCTTAGAAGCAGGAAAAAAATGTTTAATTTTTGTTTAAGTCTGAGAAAGAAAAAGTAACGATTAACGTAAATACTGTTATCCGTTACTCTAAATACGTAACGTAATTACGACCCCCGTTACTGTTTTGAAAACAAAGTAACGAGTACGTTACACGTTACCGATAAAAAGTAACGCGTTGCCCCAACACTGGTGCTGAGTCATAAAACGCAGAAGCGTCTTTGTGTCAAAATACGGAACTGTATGTCTACCCTCGCACTCAAAAAATTAACGTCGCCCTTCGATATACAACACGACGAAATGAACTGTGAGACATCAGTCAGGGCGATGTTATAGTTTGTGCAGAGCGAAATGCAGAAGAAAAAAAAAGTATCTTCGCCTTGGAGGTTACATGTTTCACAAGCAACGGCAGAATGCAAACGGGACGGTTGCCTCGTCGTTGCCGTTACCCTTCATCAGGATGCGCGGCTTCGATTTGGACAACGTGAAAAGCAGATCCCGTAAGTTGCTATATTCGATTTGTCTTTGACGGTCTGTTTAGACATGATAGAAGCCGCTGCTATTTATGTTCGTTTCTTACTTACTCTTACTAGCGCCATCTAAGTACATAGCTTACGGGCCGTTAAAACGCCATTACACATTTACACTTATTTTACTTATAGGCGACCATAACCATGCAACAGACGAGCCGACGCTTCTGAGAGGACCAGCTGCGCGTGGCGCTGAAAAAGGCAGCAGCACCCAACCCGAATACACCCGTGCCAAGGTTGTTTAACGAGGACCATTCTCAAAACATGCTCTGCAGTTTCCTTCCAAATTATTATATCTATCACGCCTACAAGTATCATGTAAAGTTAGCTAAACCAAATCACTAAACTTATTCTAGGTGCCAGATGAAGACGCAGCAGAAGTACCCACGTTTGCCAGCCTGAAGGATCGATGCGATCGGGAAAGGCGCTCAGCGCAGCCACCGCTTCCTTCATCGGCCGACACTCTGCAACACAACGATGCCTCACAAGAAGACAGAAATAGCAGAGCCCTTCCTGAGAATTGACGACCGCAGAGACCCTCGCGTCTTGAATAGTTGCCTTCGCAACACGAGATGGACATGCAACGGCTGTCGTCAGTTAAAATAACTTTTTGCGGACGGGACTTTTTTTTTGCTCTACCTTTCATGTGTGACCAACTTGTAACTCTGCATGTTGTAACTGACGGAGTGCCTAGCGCACCCGTTTACCTTCTTGTTTTCGGGTCGGTTAGCTACAAATTTATGCCCGTGCGTTTGAAGGGCTATAATTACATACACATCTGCTGGGATTCCTTCGTCGACCCCTGAAAGTTTCATCGCGGATTTTGAGCAGGCGCTTTTTGGTGGTCTGCGCGTCGTGTTTCGCTCAAGCTGCTCATCGCGGGTGCCACTTTCATTTTTGCGCAAAAAGTGTGGGCTTCCGTTCAGAGGGCTGGGCTCCAAAGCGCATATTCAAGAAACAGCCAGCTAAGGGCGTTTATTCGTAAGCTCGTGGCACTTTCTTTTGTTTCGCCTTGTGACATCCCTCGCCCCTGGGCGTTTCTGCGTCAGGGTGGTATATTGCTCGGTATTCCGGAGCTTATGGGATTACTTGATTACTTTGACGCGACTTGGTTGAGTGGCATTTTCCAACTGGAACGGTAGAACCACCACGGAAACAGGGGATCCAGAACCAACAACCAAATGGAGGCATGGCATCGAAAAATCAAAGCTATGTCGGGAAGAGCGCACCCGAACCCCTTCGCGTTCATTGATTTAATCGAGAGAGACGAGGCCCAAACAAGAGTCATCATGCTTCAGGTTGGAAATGGGGGAGCCGTACGTGCGCAAGGCCGCAAGTGGACTAATAAAGGCAGAAAACTGGCGGAGATTGAAGTACGTTTCCACAGTGGCGTCATTTCGCTTTTTTAATTTCTGAACTACGCCCAAGCTTTTTTTGAAGTATAAGCATTCCTGAGAGCTTTAGCCGCAGAAATAAGTCTGTGAAAAAGTTGCAGTCGATTCGTTGTACCAGTGTGTGATGTGTGAGAAATAAAACCAAGATGTGTTTGTCGCAAACAGATGGTATCCCTCTAATCGAACGCAGAAAAATGATTTCGAACAAGCCTGAAAGGGAAGGGGAGGGGGGAGGGCTAGACATCATACCACTCTCAGTGCGTGCCTGTACACATATCATATATCTAATGGTATGTTGGGGCCCAGAACGAAGTAAGAAAGGAGCGTCGATTTTAGTTGCTAAGAAGGGTTCCTACGATTCGGTGAGGGTAACAAAGAAACCACTTATTTCAGCCATGACCTTGCAATATTTTAATGCCGCGATTTCATACCACCGTGTAAATAAATTAAAAAGAGGAGGACATATGTCTCAAAGTGATAGCGCCGCGGAAGAGCAATTTGGGATATTTCTGTCTAAATCAAAGTTACCAAGTGCTCTGTTCGCGCAGTCAAAGCTGTCAGTTTTATTGTCAAGTAACCATTCGTTTTCTATTTCAATTTTGTACAAATTTTATATTCTCGTGACAGATGGCGCTGTCAGAACAAAACTAGCTCCTTTGTAATTCGTCTTTGCAAAGGTCCGTATGTTTCATTTAGCTTATTTTACTTAGTGGACTCAATGCCAAGTATTGCACAATTTTATAAACAATTAGACCTACAAACATTTTTGCATCTGGAAAGTACTACTTTTCGATGATAACCAAGCACCACCCTTTTCAACGGCGTATTTAATTTGGGGTTGTAAAAGTATTAAATATAAATATTTTCGTTTAATTCTTTATGTTTACAGACAAGAAGAAGATGAGTATTTCATTGTGGAGGAAGATAATATAGTCTCATCGCATGAGTCACTTAAGAGCCTTTGGACAATTCACCAAAAACACCACGTTTGCAAGGCCTGCCGATTTCTACCTTATGCTCGTTGGGTAAGCAAGGTCACGTAATTCAGCCTGAGGCCCAGTTGTGCCGTGAGGCAGACATCACATATCCTAGTTCCTTATGGCGATTCAATGCTCCCGAAGGATATGTGATAGATTTGAGCGGTCGTGCGACAGTTTTCAGGCTTACAATAATATGCGCACTGTTCAGATCAAATATTCGACGTCCATAACCCACCGAAACACGGATTAGCTTTTATTTCAATTCAATGACAGTCGTAGCAACTTTTCTTGACAGAAACGCGCACAGATTAGCTTCCTCGACTCGTTGCCGGAACAAGTGGCCACGTGATCTTCTGTTGGGGATTCTAGGCAGGCAAGTGGCAAAACCTTGGCGGAGGCCGGAGGGATATTGTTAGGATTGGGCTATTCACGTTCACCGCAGTGATTAGACACAAACTACTACTCAAACGTTCGTCTTGCCTCTTTATTCTCACGAGCCCAAGTCTAGTGATTACGCAGTGCTCGTGTCGAATACTCGAGCTGCCTTCGACACTCTGACCCCATATGGTGTGATCCCCGTAACTACGTCGTTAATTTTTACGAAGCAGAATAATATTTTACCATGATAGGGAAGCTCCTGGTGTCAGTAGCTGTTGCCTGTGAGTACAGTAGGATAGATCGAAAAGCTTCCTGAGATGAATATGAAATGAAAACATAGCCTATTTCAAGTTATTTCATTTGAAAGCATAATCCCCTTCGAAGCATAAACGCACTTGAGTGCAAGGGTTTTTCCAGCTTTTCTATTCTCTCTTGGAACGGAACTTTCTTCGAGGTCCTCAAATACGCAATTGAATTCCTCTGTTACATCTTTTCATTCGACCGAAATCTCTTTCCAGCCAAGACATGCATTGAGTTTTGGGAAAAAGATCGAAGTGTGAGAGTATTCAAACTTCTATTCTGTTATGTTTTTTTTCTAATCGGAGCAAATACTGAATAGCAGATCATTTGCTACGCATTGAGAAAATGCTGACACCCATCTTGCGGAAAGCTTTCTGTTTTAAATTCAATTCATTACGTAAAATGTTATCTACCTGGTGACAAGAGATGCCCACGGCTTCCTCTATTTTACGCACTTTCATTCGGCGACATGCTAAAACGTTTCATCTACAGTGTCTGATGTGTTGACCGTTTTACTATGTCGTGAACCTGATTCTTCGCTTAAAGGCCCCAAATAAAAAAAAAGTTTTTTTTATTTTAACAGTCTGGTTGGGACATGCGTGTCAAAAAAATGAATTTTACGCGAACAAAAAAAGTTTAGAGCAATATTGACGGCAAGAGATTTATTTGAAATTTTTCGCGCAAATTCCAGGTCATTCAGCTCGGCTTCTCATTGGTAACGATGGTCATTCAAATCAGCTTCTCATTGGCCAAAAGAATGAGTGACAGCTTGGATGTTGGTTATAAAATCTTCGTGATCTCTTGAAATCGCCTTTTGAATTACATATTTTTAGCTTTAAAGAAACAATCCATCGAATGAACGTCGTAATTGCTTACAAACGTTTTACAAAATCGTTACTTCCGTTCGGATAAAACAACAAACAAAAGCTTCGCCATTTTGTTTTTCTGTCATGGTCGCGGTCTCTGCAACGCGTCTCGCGTCCACGGGTGGTTTTATAGTTTTATCGCGTTTATATGTGAAGACCTGAAGAGGGCTTGTTGCTTCTGTTAGTTAGTCACGGCCGATTCACATGACGGACTGATCCGCGGAGGGTGACGACATCTCTGCGGTTCATCTGTCTCCCAAGCGCATCCGACACGAAGGAGACGACGAGAAGACGACAGCGAGGACGGACCGAACCTGGTCGCCACCCCACAGTGCCGCGAAACTCCAACATCGCACCGTGGCACCGTTGTCCAAGAGAGAAATCGACGTTTGCTACCGCGATAAAAATCGTACGCCGCTGTCACGTACAGATCGAGACAAAACACCGTGATAGGCTTCGCGCCACCAGCTTTATTAGAGAGTTTCTTGACGCGGACCCGGAGGAGTACAGGAACCTGCGTCAAGTCAGCCAGACAAAGTTTCTGCAGTTCCTTTACACGTGGAACGAAGAAACGCCCAACAAAATGAACCAGCGAACGCACAAAACACAACGATGCGCCACTTTTGTTTTCATCGCCCAGAAACGAAAACAATGTACCGTTGCCAGACTAAACGCTTTTCAAGTCAATCTCCCGCCAAATATCCGCGAGTGAAAAAGGCGCGTCCAAGGACGAGGCGCGGATTGCAGGAATCTGTGACGTGCCGGTCATTGCGTACACGGTCTGCGGACAAAAATCGCGATTCGGTCTGCTGTGTGAATCGGCTGTATGACGCGGTACGACGTGCGACCAACAGACACAGGAAGTAGCATTGGCTCTCGTACGCGGCGCAGACAAGCCAGCCAAGCAGCCAAGCCGATCCACTACGAGGATGCGGGGAGTTTCTCTCCTCACGCGCCCGAAATGCCGAGAAAAAAAGTGGAAGGAGGTGACTACCGACTAAATTGCGTCTGGCGCAGTCAATATTGTTCTAAAAAAATTTTGTTTTCGCGTAAAATTCATTTTTTGTCACGCTGTCCCAGTCAGACTGTTTTTAAAAAACTTTTTTTTCTTTTCAGGGGCCCTTTTAATGTGCGCCACAATGCTGGAGCTTCAAAACCCCAAAACTCACTGTTGAAAACGAAGACGATAAATCTCAAGGGCATCAAAGCTGAATTTATTTCCGTTTTTCCTTAATATATATATATATATATATATATATATATATATATATATATATTCCGCGAAGACTTTCAGAAATTTTCGCGAATCGAGTGTAGCTTCCGTAGCGTTCACATATTGCCCGAATTGTTCGCGGAACTTATTTTTAGCGAAATGTAGGCGATTCGCGAGATTCGCGAAAATTAGGTCCTCGCGAAAATTTAGTCATTTACAGTATATATATAATATATATAGGGTGTTTCACCAAAGGTGGACAAATTCGATAATTCGAAAACTACGCGTCGCAACAAAAAACGGCATGTGTCGTTTTGGTCCTGGGCCAGAGGACTATTTAGGAAAATTATTAAAGTCCGGGATAATTAGGTTGTTAATTATTTTTGCGTAATTAACTTTTTTAAGTTGTGTTTAAGGGCATGGTTTCAATTAGAAAATTGCTCAGCATCATCGAAAAACACTAAATCAGCGATCAGCACTAAATCACAACAATCAACAATAGAAGGCACGCGAATCATTTTACGGCTTTCTGAAAAACCGCACAAATTCGACGGGTTTTTAAGTTTCGGTTTGCTATCGGAGCGCATCTCGGCCCCGGCGGCACCGCGCCCCGTGGAGAGATAGTGCAACCAGCCTCTGCTGCGTCGCGCGATGACAGCGCAGCAGAGGTTGGTTGCACTATCTCTCCACGTGGCGCGGTGCCGCCGAGTCCGAGATGCGCTCCGATAACAAACCGAAACTTAAAAACCCGTTGAATTTGTGCGGTTTTTCAGAAAGCCGTAAAATGCTTCGCGTGCCTTCTATCGTTCTGCAATTTGTTGATTTAGTGTTTTTTGATGATGCTGAGCAATTTTCTAATTGAAACCATGCCCTTAAACACAATATTAAAAAAGTTAATTACGCGAAAATAATTAACAACTTAATTTTCTTGAACTTTTATAATTTTCCTAAATAGGCCCCTGGCCCAGGACCAAAACGACACAAGTCTTTTTTCGTTGCGACGCATAGTTTTCGAAATATCGAATTTGTCCACCTTTCGTGAAACACCCATATATAGTATATATATATATATATATATATGGGTGTATTCATGTCTCATAATCATGCAGGCAAAAAAGGTCGAATTTTTATATTTCGCTGAAAAAAATATATGTTATGGCGTCGTCTCTAAAAACGCAGTAGCCACAAACCGCAAGTTCGTCGGATTTTTTGTTCTCGACTTATGAATTTTAAAAGAGGCCGCGGCGGAAAGCAGTGTTTTTGACATCCGTCGTAGGTCGGATGTTTCGCTCCATCTCCCGCCGTGGATTTTCAGTCCACATTATATAAACTTTTTTCAAGCACTCTGTGAGCACAGGTAAAACGCTCTAATACTATGAAATAATTTTAGGCGTTTTGCTTTTTTCTGTAAAAATGTCAAAAACGCCTCCTCGGTTAATTGTTGACGAACTTTGAAAATTAAATACTGGCGATCTACTTGGGTTACATCAATATTTTTTATGTCTATGGAAAGCCCAAAACACGCTCTTTATATATATTATAAAATCACTCAGCTGTATAAATTATCCTTTGCGGAACGTTTACGTTAATGTTATGCGAAAACCAAAAAGTACCAATTTTCAAATCGATTTTCTAAAAAAAAACATTTTATTTTTTTATTTTATGTTAAAATGTAGATATGATAGTTGTCTACTCGAAAAGCAAGTCGAGAAAGTGTGTATTTTGTTTGTATGTTTTATATTTAAGCCTCAATATCGTACAAAAACGTGTTTTTACGGCTCGAAACGAACTTGCGAATTCCGCGTCTTCACAAACTTGGAAATATTTTTGCCTTTTTTCAACGTTCCCACATAAAAGTGAAATACAGTAGTTCCACCCTGTTATATTTATTGATCATTTAAATTTTATTATAGGCGGCAAGCTACATTGGAGGAGTTCAAAAGAGAAAGCAACACTTCTTAACAGACAAGCAGACGTCGTAAATTTTTAATGTGTAGAAATCGGCAGACGTCGTATTGATTCGGGGCCTTCATTGGCCTATACGAACGTCCCGCCCTTCCGGAATCAGCAGATGACCACGACCTTTCGCGCTCGTTGTGTTAGATAGGACGGCCCGTGACAGTAAAGCGAGCAGCGCACCCTGTGTCACGAGGAGTGAAATGGTACGAATGTGTCGTTGACGCGGCGAACAGTGACGGCCACCCAGGAGGAGTCAGTCAGTCAGAGTATTGCAGAAGGGAAAGCAAAGGAACTGTTGCCTGGGAAGATGAGGACACCACGGCCTTACAATATTGACGGTCAACAACAGTTCTGCCGGCCAAAACAACGCCGCGTGCACGCTAAAACCGGCGGCGCGGGACAAAAATCCCGCAGACGCACACACGAAGATGGGCCGGTTTCGTTAGGGATGTGGGGAAATTTTAAACCAGCCATCCGTGCACGCGTGAAACGATACCGCGTATTTGCCCAAGCTTCGAGCGCCCTATTTTTTAAACGGTCGTGCTCTATCTCTCTCCGCGGAGATCCGATAGCACCGAAGGGTTATCTCTTTTGGAAACAGCAAAGCCCGGAGACTAACATTAAAAACGAGCGTGTTGGTAAATAATATTTACCAACACGCTCGTTTTTAATGTTAGTCTCCGGGCTTTAAATATACTTGTGTTTATTCTGCCCGGAGACTAGTTGAGTCGAAGTCAGCCTCCTTGTCAACTATAACCGTTTGTGAAGAGTGGTCTTCTCCCGAGATGAAAAGTTAGCGCCGGCTGACGTGTTCTTTTGAAAAGGGAAGGGAAAGAGAAAGTTTGAGTAACTACAGTAACTACCTCGAAAGCTCCTCTCCCGATATGAAGCTCGAGGCATGTTACGTCTCGGTTACCTTCTCGCGCATCGCTGCTCGAATCTATTCTTCACTTTGTTCCGCACAGCCACGTTCCGCACAGCCGTCGTGGCTGTGCGGAACAGAGTGAAGAATAGATTCAAGCATCATCTGGACGCCGTCATCCTGCCAGGCTTCAGTGTCGTGGGACTGGACTCGGCGTCGGTCTGTTAAGACTTTTTTATTATTATTATTATTTCGTGTGTGTTTCTTTGCCCCGCTGAACTTTGTTTCTCGGGTGCAATTCTGTTTTTTTATGTTTTTTTACTAACTGTTTGTTAGCATTGTTTAGTTGTTGGGTTTATTTCGTCATGGCGTAGCGGCCTGACGGTGCTGTATAGAGCGTGTTCTCACGCATTTGGTTGTGTCCCGTTTAGGGAATGCCCGGAGGAGTTGGTTTTTGTTCTTGCCGTATGCGGCTACATTTTTCCGTCTTGATTTTTTTTTTATCTTTACGTTTTGTCGATTTCTTTGTCTGACTCTCCACCAGGTGTGGACCTATCGCCTTGCCACCGCTCGAACCTAAATCTTTTATTTTTTTAACGCAAGTTTCGTTAAGATCGGAGTTGGGTAATTTTATTTTTATTTATTTATTTTTATTCTCTACCCCTCTCCGTGACAATCTCTCCGTGTGTTTCGGACCGTTTCTGTGTCATCACTTTTGTGTATTACGGAAGTGAAAGGCCATTCCCTGGTGATCTGTGCGATGTGCGGTGAACAAACCCTAGCGTTTGGTTTCGGAAAGAATTGTCTATAATATATCAATGATGTGGTGACTTTCTATGTCTTAGTAATATGACAGCTAATAGCTAGTCATGCTAGTTTACAGTGAAAGTTTTATGAATCGAAACAATACAACGTCTGTGCCTCTTCGATATTGAAGGTCTACTAGGCCTGCTGATTTGATATGTTTCTCGTGGTTTCCCTCTCTTATCAAAACATAAATAACTATTCAATACCACAAAATACGTTTATAATTGATTACAAAACGCAGACAAAAATTCAAGAAATCTTTTTCACAATTCATAGAATCGCACGGGTCGCTATGTCTGACTTAGGTCTTGCAAAACGAAGACGTCTTTTTCCGATATTGAGGCTTAAATATATAACATACAAACAAAATACACACTTTCTCGACTTGCTTTTCGAGTAGACAACTATAATATCTACATTTTAACAAAAAATAAAAAAATAAAAAATATGTTTTTTTAGAAAATCGATTTCAAAATTGGTACTTTTTGGTTTTCGCATAACATTAACGTAAACGTGCCGCAAAGGATAATTTATACAGCTGAGTCATTTTATAATATATATAAAGAGCGTGTTTTGGGCTTTCCATAGACATAAAAAATATTGATGTAACCCAAGTAGATCGCCAGTATTTAATTTTCAAAGTTCGTCAACAATTAACCGAAGGGGCGTTTTTGACATTTTTACAGAAAAAAAGCAAAACGCCTAAAATTAATTCATAGTATTAGAGCGTTTTACCTGTGCTCACAGAGTGCTTGAAAAAAGTTTATATAATGTGGACTGAAAATCCACGGCGGGAGATGGAGCGAAACATCCGACCTACGACGGATGTGAAAAACACTGCTTTCCGCCGCGGCCTCTTTTAAAATTCATAAGTCGAGAACAAAAAATCCGACGAACTTGCGGTTTGTGGCTACTGCGTTTTTAGAGACGACGCCATAACATATATTTTTTTCAGCGAAATTAAAAATTCGACCCTTTTTGCCTGCATGATTTGAGATGAAACCACCCTTTATATATATATATATATAATATACATATACTTATACAGGGTGTTTCACGAAAGGTGGACAAATTCGATATTGCGAAAACTACGCGTCGCAACAAAAAAAGGCTTGTGTCGTTTTGGTCCTGGGCCAGGGGCCTATTTAGGAAAATTATTAAAGTCCGAGATAATTAAATTGTTAATTATTTTTGCGTAATTAACTTTTTTAATATTGCGTTTAAGGGCATGGTTTCAATTAGAAAATTGCTCAGCATCATCAAAAAGCACTAAATCAACAAATTGCAGAACGATAGAAGGCACGCGAAGCATTTTACGGCTTTCTGAAAACCGTACAAATTCGACGGGTTTTTAAGTTTCGGTTTGTTATCGGAGCGCATCTCGGCCCCGACGGCACCGCGCCCCGTGGAGAGATAGTGCAACCAGCCTCTGCTGCGCTGTCATCGCGCGACGCAGCAGAGGCTGGTTGCACTATCTCTCCACGGGGCGCGGTGCTGCCGGGGCGAGATGCGCTCCGATAACAAACCGAAACTTAAAACCCGTCGAATTTGTACGGTTTTTCAGAAAGCCGTAAAATGCTTCGCGTGCCTTCTATCATTCTGCAATTTGTTGATTTAGTGTTTTTGATGATGCTGAGCAATTTTCTAATTGAAACCATGCCCTTAAACACAATATTAAAAAAGTTAATTACGCAAAAATAATTAACAACTTAATTATCTCGGACTTTAATAATTTTCCTAAATAGGCCCCTGGCCCAGGACCAAAACGACACAAGCCTTTTTTGGTGCGACGCGTAGTTTTTGCAATATCGAATTTGTCCACCTTTCGTGAAACACCCTGTATATGGGCGGTTTCATTTGGATTCAGGCAACGAGTGGCAGTCGTATTTTTTATTTTGCTTCAAATTTTTATATTTTGTGGAGAATGTTCCAAGAAGAACAATCCTTTTTATTCTAATGTCCTGACATGATTAGTTCCTGAGAAAAAAAATCTCAAAGAAGCGGGAAAGAACTACGAGGTTTTGAAGATTGTCGTGTGTGGCGTTTTTGAATCACTCTCAATCTCAAAGTATTCAAAAGACAACGTCTATATTTTTTTAGTGTGATATATAGGTATGTAGGTAAACCGACATTATAACTGCTATTTATTATTCGTCGCTCCAATTTTTGTAAAAATCCCCAAACATGCCTCCGCGAACAACTGTGACCTAAATTGGGGATTTTATTTTGAGTCGACTATGTTTAGTATCGCTTTTAAAATATTACCACGTGTAGAACCTTTCATTGCCTTCCAAATGAAGCAAAGTTTGTGTTTTTATCATGTAGGAGTACTGAGAAATAAATTATGAAACAGAGAGGGTTTTCACTTTTCGTTCAACTTCAGCACGCTGTATAAAAAAAAACCATTTTTAATTTTTTTCTTTTTCTCGCATTGCGTTCTCTTTACACCCTTCTTTTAGCCAGAATACATTCCGTTAATAGTATTTGCCTTGGTTTTGAGTTTTAAGCCTCTAAAAATGCTAAAAAAGAGCAAATGCCGATGGTGGGATTTGACGATTTTCGTGTGTGGCGTTTTTGAACCACTCTCAATGTCAAAGTATTCAAAAGAAAGTTTCAATATTTTTTCATTGTGATATATATGCAAGTCAGTAAAACGACATTCCATCTACTATTTATTATTCGTCGATCCAATCTTTGTAAAAATCCCCAAACACGCCTCCGCGAACAACTGTGACCTATACTGCGGATATTTTTGTTAGTCAACTATGTTTAGTTTAGTTTTTAAAATACTACCACGTCTAGAACCTTTCATTGCCTTTCGTATTATGTAAAGTTTGTGTCTTAATCACGTACGAGTACTGAGAAATAAATTATGAAACAGAGGAGGTTTTCACTTTTTGTTCAATTTCAGCACGCTGTAAAAAAAGTAAAAAAAAAACTTTTTTATTTTTTTTGCGTTGCGTTTTTTACGTTTTTTTTTTAGCCAGAATACATTCTGTTAGAGTTATATGCACTAGTTTTGAGTTTTAAGCCTCTGAATGTGCTAAAAAAGAGCAAATGCTGATGGTGGGTTTATGGGTTATAGCTGTATATTTTATTCTTTATTATAATAATCTATGGGACGTTGAATAAATACTCATATGAAAAACATGAATGTCGTTAGGCGTATAATAACAAGTTTGCAATTCCAAACGTCTAAACACTATAAAATCGCAACTGCCGGGAGCGGGTTTTCAGACAATTTCTGCCGGTGCCATGATTGGAGGGGCCTCAAGCCTAAACCCTATGCGCTACATAATCTATACTACGTTAGAAATATCAAAGTATAATATTGTAAAACATTAGAGTAAAATACGCTCCCTATTGGAAACCTAGATTTTTAAATGCGAAATTTTATATTTTTAATGCTAAATTCATGTTGATAACAGAACCAAATCATTTTTCACCATATTTAAAGGCTTAAAACTCAAAACCAGTGCATATAACTCTAACGGAATGTATTCTAGGTAAAATAAGGGTGTAAAAAAACGCGAAGCAAAAAACAAAAGAAAAATATTAAAAATGTTTTTTTTATACAGCGTGCTGAAATTGAACGAAAAGTGAAAACCTCCTCTGTTTCAAAATTTATTTCTCAGTACTCGTACGTGATAAAGACACAAACTTTACATAATATGAAAGGCAATGAAAGGTTCTACACGTGGTATTATTTTAAAAACAAAACTAAACATAGTTGACTAACAAAAAAATCCGCAGTTTAGGTCACAGTTGTTCGCGGAGGCGTGTTTGGGGATTTTTACAAAGATTGGATCGACGAATAATAAATAGTAGATGAAATGTCGTTTTACTGACTTGCATATATATCACAATGAAAAAATATCGAAACTTTCTTTTGAATACTTTGACATTGAGAGTGGTTCAAAAACGCCACACACGAAAATCGTCAAATCCCACCATCGGCATTTGCTCTTTTTTAGCATTTTTAGAGGCTTAAAACTCAAAACCAAGGCAAATACTATTAACGGAATGTATTCTGGCTAAAAGAAGGGTGTAAAGAGAACGCAATGCGAGAAAAAGAAAAAAATTAAAAATGGTTTTTTTTTTATACAGCGTGCTGAAGTTGAACGAAAAGTGAAAACCCTCTCTGTTTCATAATTTATTTCTCAGTACTCCTACATGATAAAAACACAAACTTTGCTTCATTTGGAAGGCAATGAAAGGTTCTACACGTGGTAATATTTTAAAAGCGATACTAAACATAGTCGACTCAAAATAAAATCCCCAATTTAGGTCACAGTTGTTCGCGGAGGCATGTTTGGGGATTTTTACGAAAATTGGAGCGACGAATAATAAATAGCAGTTATAATGTCGGTTTACCTACATGCCTATATATCACACTAAAAAAATATAGACGTTGTCTTTTGAATACTTTGAGATTGAGAGTGATTCAAAAACGCCACACACGACAATCTTCAAAACCTCGTAGTTCTTTCCCGCTTCTTTGAGATTTTTTTCTCAGGAACTAATCATGTCAGGACATTAGAATAAAAAGGATTGTTCTTCTTGGAACATTCTCCACAAAATATAAAAATTTGAAGCAAAATAAAAAATACGACTGCCACTCGTTGCCTGAATCCAAATGAAACCGCC